>JAKZAP010000003.1:13932698-14084672 GCA_023053575.1 Branchinecta lynchi
TTGGTCGGGTCCCTGTTATGCCTGCCAAGTTTCATTGTCCTAGCTCATCTGGAAGTACACTAACTCGAAAAAGTGTGACAAAATGCCCTAAACTAACAAGTTTCCAGCGCCCCCACTCCCCCGCATATAGTCGGATCGGGAAACTGATTATTTCCAAGTTAGTGGTCGGATCCCTGATACGCCTGCCAAGTTTCATTGTCCTAGCTGATCTGGAAGTAGCTTAACTCGAAAAAGTGTGACAAATGCCCTAAATTTTAAAGTTTCCAGCGCCCCCCAATCCCCCGCATATGGTCGGATCAGGAAACTGATTATTTCCTGGTTAGTTTGGTCGGGTCCCTGTTATGCCTGCCAAGTTTCATTGTCCTAGCTCATCTGGAAGTACACTAACTCGAAAAAGTGTGACAAAATGCCCTAAACTTTCAAGTTTCCAGCGCCCCCACTCCCCCGCATATAGTCGGATCGGGAAACTGATTATTTCCAAGTTAGTGGTCGGATCCCTGATACGCCTGCCAAGTTTCATTGTCCTAGCTGATCTGGAAGTAGCCTAACTCGAAAAAGTGTGACAAATGCCCTAAATTTTCAAGTTTCCAGCGCCCCCCACTCCCCCGCATATGGTCGGATTGGGAAACTGATTACTTCCAGGTTAGTTTGGTCGGGTCCCTGATATGCCTGCCAAGTTTCATTTTCGTAGCTCATCTGGAAGTACCCTAACTCGAAAAAGTGTCACAAAATGCCCTAAATTTTCAAGTTTTCAGCGCCCCCCACTCCCCCGCATATGCTCGGATCGGGAAACTGATTATTTCCAGGTTAGTTTGGTCGGGTCCCTGATATGCCTGCCAAGTTTCATTGTCCTAGTTGATCTGGAAGTACCCTTGCTCGAAAAAGTGTGACAAAATGCCCTAAATTTTCAAGTTTCCAGCGCCCCCCACTCCCCCGCATATGCTAGGATCGGGAAACTGATTATTTTTAGGTTAGTTTGGTCGGGTCCCTGATATGCCTGCCAAGTTTCATTGTCCTAGTTGATCTGGAAGTACTCTAACTCGAAAAAGTGTGACAAAATGCCCTAAATTCTAAAGGTTCCAGCGCCCCCACTCCCCCGTATATGGTCGGTTCGGGAAACTGATTATTTCCAAGTTAGTTTGGTCGGGTCCCTGATATGCCTGCCAAGTTTCATTGTCCTAGCTCATCTGGAAGTACCCTAACTCGAAAAAGTGTGACAAAATGACCTAAATTTTCAAGTTTCCAGCGCCCCCCACTCCCCCGCATATGGTCGGATCGGGAAACTGATTATATCCAGGTTAGTTTGGTCGGGTCCCGGATATGCCTGCCAAGTTTCATTGTCCTAGCTCATCTGGAAGTACTCTAACTCGAAAAAGTGTGACAAAATGCCCTACATTTTCAAGTTTCCAGCGCCCCCCACTCTCCCGCATATGGTCAGATCGGGAAACTGATTATTTCCAGGTTAGTTTGGTCGGGTCCCTGATATGCCTGCCAAGTTTCATTGTCCTAGCTCATCTGGAAGTACTCTAACTCGAAAAACTGTGACAAAATGCCCTAAATTTTCCGGTTTCCAGCGCCTCCCACTCCCCCGCATATGGTCGGATCGGGAAACTGATTATTTCCAGGCTAATTTCGTCGGGTCCCTGATATGCCTGCCAAGTTTCATTGTCCTAGCACATCTGGAAGTAGGCTACCACAACTCGAAAAAGTGTGACAAAAAATTCGGACAGACCGATAGACGGAATTGTGATCGGTATATGGCACTTGAACCAGAGGCTGCAAGTGCCATAAAAACCTGTCACTCAGCCCCTTCTCTGTGAACTTGAGCCTACTACCTCTGCGGCTCGCATCCTCCCTCTCGATGTGATGTTCGTGACATTGCCCGTCACCTAAGAAAGGGGCGAAAGTACTTTTTCGTGGAATTCGGAACTAACGAGGGAGGGAGAAGTTGTGGAAAAGTTGGGTAAATCAGTGATGTAATTCTTCTTTGGTAAAGTTCGCGACTAGCTACCATGCACTTTTGTGGTTTCCATTTCTTGGTGGAATTTGTTTGTAAGCTCGGTTGCCACGCCACTCACGCCAGACAAACAAAACACCCATTATTAAGAAAATTACTCAATATAACAAGAGCTACGAGCTCATATGGTACTTGTACGAGTAGGCTGTACAAGAAAGTAGATGAGAACCTCACAAAATACACCCGCCATCCAAAAATGCGGTTCGGAAATAGAAATAGGATATTTAGTTTCACTCATTTCTTAGCAGTTCCGGCATCGTCTCGATTGTCTGTAGCAAATGCACATGACTGTTCAAACTTTCATCCCAATAAATCCATTTGTTTGATCCCTAGACGTGCTACACGATTTCCGGTACTCACTCTATCTCCACCTACCGTGGCCGAATCTGGTTGGGAATAAAAAAATCGACCACCTTCGTTTATACCATCTTCGTTTATAGCATCTTCGTTTATACCATCTATCAAGTTTCACTCGAATCTGAGCATTTTTGGAAAGTTCCGGTACCCCCCCCCCCTCCACCCTCCCACCAACGTTGTCGGAGCCGGTTCGGGCCCAATCTCTTAATTCCCTGTTCCTGTCCATCAAGTTTGACTGAAACTGGAGCATAGCCTATCTGCAAGTTTCCAGTACCCCCCCCCCCCCTACCTTGGCCGAATCCGGCCCGGACGCCAAATAACAAATCTAGGCCGCATAAACTCGGCACTGTCGAATTGCATCTCATTCGGTCCATCCGTTTGGTTTTTGTGCATGTCAATAGTCCCCCCACCCCCAATTCCCCTAATCGTGGTCGCATATGGTTCGAACGCATTTTTTACATGTCGAGGCCATCGATTCGTATCACCCATGAAGTTTCACTCGAATCAGACCACTCGTTCGCAATTTATAGAAGTCAATTTCCATATTTCTCTTCTCTTGCTCCCCAAAAAATGCTCGGATCTAGGAACGGAAGTTTCCGGGGGTATGTTGTGTCAGGTTCTTAAGTCAAGATAATTCGGGTCGCTAATATGCCTGCAAAGTTTCGTTGTCGTTTTACATCTGGAACTATTTTAACTCACGACTACCGGAATTCCAGGAAACCCCCTCCAACTCCCCCCACAGAGCCCCGAAACCATCTGGCTCCGTCAATTTCATCTAGGCCTAATGCTTGTTCCATCCATTAATTTCCGTCCCAATCCCTCTGCTATTAGTGTTTCTTGAGTTCCCCCCCCCCCCCCCATCCCCACAGGTATCGGACCCCAACCCGGACGTGACACTGAACGTCCCGAGGCGATAGCTCACCAGACAAGTTTCATTCAAATCCGATCACCCGTTCAAAAGTTATGCACGCCACTAGATTCCGGACTCCCGATCCACCCACTCCCCCCCACGATGGTCGGGTCGGAGAAACGACTGTTCTCAAGTCAATCTGTTCGGATCCCTGACATACCAGCCCAGTTTCATCGCCCTAGGACATCAGGAAGTATGCCGAACTCGCGGGATCGCTAGAAATCCGGACCCCCCCCCAACTCCCCCACAGTGCCCTGATCCGGTCCGGTTATGTCAATGACGTGTCTAGGATCTGTGCTTGTTTTTCCCACCAAGTTTCATCCCGATCCCTCCACTTTAAGCGTTTCTCAAAATTTCCGGTTCCCTCCTCCAACTCCCCCCAGTGTCATCGGATCCGGCCTGGATTTAAAGTGAGATGTCTGAGACACGAGGTTATCCTAAATATCAATTTTCATCAAGATCCGATCACCCGTTCGCAAGCTAAAAATACCTCAAATTTTGGCTTCACCCTCCCTCCACTCCCCCCCCCCCAGATGGTCGAATCGGGGAATTGACGATTTCCTATTTAATTTGGTCGGGTCCCAAACATACCTGTAAATTTCCATCGTCCCAGCACATCAGGAAGCACGGAACTCTCGGGATCACTACAAATTTGGAACTTCTCCCCCCCCCCCCCCGCGAATCCGTTCCGGTTATATCAGTCACGTATCTAGGACTTTTGCTTGTACTTTCCACCAAGTTTCATCCGGATCCCTCCACTCTAAGTGTTTTCCAAGATTTCCGGTTTTCCCCTCCAACTCCCCCCAGTTGCACCGGATCCGGTCTGGATTTAAAATGGAGGGTCTGAGACACGAAGGCCTTCCATATATCAAGTTTCATTAAGATCCGATCACCCGTTCGTAAGCTAAAAATATATCATTTTTCCTATTTTTTCCGGATTCCCCCTCCCTCCACTCCCCTCCAGATGGTCGGATCGAGGAAGCGACAATTTCTAATTTAATCTGGCCCAGTTCCTGATATGCCTGCCAAGTTTCATTGTCCTAGCTTATCTGGAAGGGCCCGAACTAGCAAAACCGGGACCGACAGACCGACAGACCGACAGACCGACAGACCGACAGACCGACCGACTGACGGACAGAAATTACAATCGCTATATGGCACTTGAGTAAGCTCAAGTGCCATAAAAAAGCGGAGAAGTTTCACGGAAATTTTTTGAAAATTCTGTGATTTTTCTTAAGTTTTGTGATTATTTTTCGTTTCTTATATGTAAATCCCCAAAACTGAGTAAATACATTTATAATTAATAAAAAAATCAAATTTGATGATAAATTAACACCGTGGCAACCTTGCTTCCACCCAGTTCTCCCCGCCGTTAGCAGCTATGGACAAGTCTTGCCAGCCTGTCAGTCATGATTGAAGCCAGGAGCGCCACAGCTTCGTCCAGAGCTTCGTTGGTCTCTAATTCTTCTTTGATAGTGCAGACTAAAAGTGGCTACCATAGTCTGATTGAAATCACGAAATCCAAATTCGATTCCACAAGTAAAATTACTTGGTTCTTTTCCATGGCAAAATATTCCTCATGAAAATAAAAATAATTTGGCCTTTTTCAATTTTTGTGTGAGTTCGCCCTTAGTTATAGAAAATCATAAAACTAATTAGTAAATGCTTTTATTTGTTACCTATCAGAAAACGCAAGGTATACATGCACTAAAAGAAAACAAGAGCTACGAGCTCATATGGCACTTGTACGAGTAGGCTGTACAAGAACGACACCTCACTAATCTTTGCATTTGCCATACTTCACTATTTTCCGTGTTGGTTATGCTCCGAAAGAGTTTTCGCGTCTCATGCTACAGATGCGTAAAACCGGTTATGTGGATCTGGATATTTAGTTTCACTCATTTCTGAGCAGTTCCGGCATCGTCTCGATTGTCTGTAGCAAATGCACCTGACTGTACAAACTTTCATCCCAATAAATCTATTTCTTTGATCCCTAGACGTGATACACGATTTCCGGTACTCACTCTATCTCCACCTACCGTGGCCGAGAATAAATTGCCCGAGCAATTTATAGAAGTCAATATCCATATTTCTCTTCTCTTGCTCCCCAAAAAATGCTCGGATCTAGGAACGGAAGTTTCCAGGGGTATGTTGTGTCAGGTTCCTTAGTCAAGATAATTCTGGTCGCTAATATGCCTGCAAAGTTTCGTTGTCGTTTTACATCTGGAACTATTCTAACTCACGACTACCGGAATTCCAGGAAACCCCCTCCAACTCCCCCCACAGAGCCCCGAAACCATCTGGCTCCGTCAATTTCATCTAGGCCTAATGCTTGTTCCATCCATTAAGTTTCGTCCCAATCCCTCTGCTTTTAGAGTTTCTTGAGTTTTCTAGCCCCCCCCCCCATTCCCACAGGTATCGGACCCGACCCGGACGTGACACTGAACGTCCAAGGTGATAGCTCACCAGACAAGTTTCATTCAAATCCGAGCACCCGTTCAAAAGTTATGCACGCCACTAGATTCTGGACTCCCCATCCATCCACTCCCCCCACGATCGTCGGGTCGGGGAAACGGCTGTTCTCAAGTCAATCTGTTTGGATCCCTGACATATCTGCCAAGTTTCATCGCCCTAGGACATCAGGAAGTATGCCGAACTCGCGGGATCGCTAGAAATCCGGACCCCCACCCCAACTCCCCCACAGTGCCCTGATCCGGTCAGGTTATGTCAATGACGTGTCTAGGACTTGTGCTTGTTTTTCCCACCAAGTTTCATCCCGATCCCTCCACTCTAAGCGTTTCTCAAAATTTCCGGCTCCCTCCTCCAACTCCCCCCAGTGTCATCGGATCCGGTCCGGATTTAAAGTGAGATGTCTGAGACACGAGGTCATCCTAAATATCAACTTTCATCAAGATCCGATCACCCGTTCGCAAGCTAAAAAACCTCAAATTTTGGTTTAACCCTCCCTCCACTCCCCCCCCCCCCAGATGGTCGAATCGGGGAACTGACGAGTTCCTATTTAATCTGGTCGGGTCCCAGACATGCCTGTCAATTTTCATCACCCCAGCACATCAGGAAGCACGGAACTCGCTGGATCACTACAAATTCGGACTTCTCCCCCCCCCAACTCCCCCAATGTGAGCGGATCCGTTCCGGTTATATCAGTCACGTATCTAGGACTTTTGCTTGTACTTTCCACCAAGTTTCATCCGGATCCCTCCACTCTAAGTGTTTTCCAAGATTTCCGGTTTCCCCCTCCAACTCCCCCCAATGTGACCGGATCCGGTCTGGATTTAAAATGGAGGATCTGAGACACGAAGTCCTTCCACATATCAAGTTTCATTAAGATCCGATAACCCGTTCGTAAGCTAAAAATATCTCATTTTTCCTATTTTTTCCGGATTCCCCCTCCCTCCACTCTTCTCCAGATGGTCGGATCGGGGAATCGACCATTTCTAATTTAATCTGGTCCAGTTCCTGATATGCCTGCCAAGTTTCATCGTCCTAGCTTATCTGGAAGTGCCCGAACTAGCAAAACCGGGACCGACAGACCGACAGACCGACAGACCGACTGACGGACAGAAATTACAATCGCTATATGGCACTTGAGTAAGCTCAAGTGCCATAAAAACGAGGAGAAGAAAATACTATAAAAAGAATTTCTTCTCTGCAAAACTAACTTATTGTAAAAGGAGCTCCATCCGTCACTTCAATCCTTGCAGAAGCTGCCCAACACAGCTTTATCACCTAGATGATTAAGCTGTGCTGCCCAACTTCTGCAAACGGTTCAGCGATATTGTAAAGCCGCTTTCATGTTGACGTGTTGGTGCGATGCATTGCGTTTGCGCCGCGTGTTCTTTTCTTTTGCCTTGCGTAGCATATCCTTCACACACACATGCACGCAAAGGCTTCACACTGGAGGTGTTTATAACATTTTCCTTTCATGCTTTCTTCTGTTGAAGTTCCGTTTGTTTCATTTTAGCGAAATTTTCGAAGTTGGTAAATTATACCAGTATAGCTATGATTATTTTTTCTTTAATATTCAATTATTAAAGAATAACAAGAAAGAGCATTGTGTCAGATCAGTATTTTGAGAAGACATGCGCGAGTCCAGTCAGTGTATTCAAGTACAAGAAAGAAAATTAAGCCAGCTTCTCAGTTTAAGTTATAGAGGCGTCAGAGTACGCTGTTTGTGCTTAAAACCACCTCTTCTCTTTGTATCGCTATACTTTCACTGCCACAAAAGGCTTATCATTTATAAACCTCTAGTTTCTTAATGTGTTCCCGCTTTTTCTGATCGAACCTGTGACTTTTGGCTAGAAAAAACAATGACATTCTGGCACCGACGAAACTTGGTCCTTTTCACCAACTATCAACGATAAATCTCGCTTTATTATCTTCATAATTATAAGCCTCAGCTTTTATGCTTCATTTTGCATGTACTGGTAAGGAACCGGTCGCAGAGTTCTTGATCGCTTTGTCGAAGAAACGGAAACGTAAAATCACAGAATTCTGCAAGCGGTGGCAACACCGGCTTAAGGTTCATTAATTCTATCTCTCTAAGAGCCCGCCTTGATACAGCCCTCTGAATACACCACACACACACTTTCTTTCTTCAGATTGCTGTTCCGAGTGGCTAATCCATTTGCTCACGACCTGGATGCGGTTCCTGACGACTTGGTTTTCAGGTTCCTTCGATTAACATAAGGAGGGTTTTCGCGAGCTGGAAAGCAAAGTCGGAATCACTTTCCATTGGTTTTCGCGCTACTTCGGAAAGTTACCTAGCTTTCCAAACCGGTTTTTGCGCTTCGGAAACTGAAGCAGCTTTCCCGCAAAATAATTCCACGAGGATAGTGGAATGCTCCGCGGAAAGTTGAACGTTTTGGCGGGAATTTTAAAGGTGCGGGAAAAAACAGTGCAAGTAGGCTATCACTAATAAATGAAGAAGAGTGGCTTTGATGGAATACATATGAGAATCAAAGAACCGTTAAGTGAACCATGTTTATTAGAAATAGTTTGTAATTCAACATTTTCTAGGCGACATCAGCTTTCCATCTGTTTTCTCGATCAGTCCAGCGGGAAAGTGGAAAGTTATTCCAGGAATCGCTTTCCCATAGTTTTCGCGATGCACTTCGCTCGCCGGGAAGTGATTTCGAGATCTCGCGAAAACCCTCCTATAATGAATATCTGAATGTAGATTTGTGGGTGTTAGCATAATACTATTATCTTTGTGAATACCTTCAGTGTTTTCTTTCAATTTTATTTCTATTCTTGCTCAAGGTTGGTTACAAGTTAGGAAATTACTGTTTCATGCCTGGAGTATTTGCTGGTGTTGGTGGTGAACCACAGGCGAAATTAATTTCTTTCAAGCAGAAACTGAAGATTGGCTTGGGTTTAGCACGGTCAGGACTTTCATAACAGATAACACAATCATGCACAGTTTCAATAGACAACACTTGATATGTAATCTGTTGTGATTTTTAAAACGTTATACTTTAAACGTTATGCATAACAAGCATTGCAGGAAGAGGCGAACGATTGCCGAAGAAGCTGAATTTGATGACATGTTTGTTTGTCGTCAGGATATGGGAAAAGTCAGCAGATGCTTTTTCGGCGGTTTTTCTATGTTGTCAGTTGGAACTGCGCATCCATGTGTTATCTGATATGATACGTCAGGCAGCGTAAGTACAGGTTTCGATATGTCAGTAAATACTCCCCTTTGGGATCCCATCGAAACCTTCGGCCTTGTTATATCCTATTGTGATGTCAAGTTTTCAGCGCCCTCCACTCCCCCGCATATGGTTGGTCACAGTAATTTGGGGGTTTCGTCACAGTAATTTGGTAAGGTTGTTTAGCAATGTTCTAAGGATTGCCAGTGTGTCCCTTCATTCTAAAAATGGTTACTGTTTCTTTCATACCCTTCAGTCTTGTAACTGACATTCAGTCTTGAACAAATAAATCTGCACATTTCACAAACGAGTCTCCTCCTGATCATTCTTTGACAAACAATGGTTGACATTAAAGAATAGCTCGAGATGGATACTCCTTTCAGATCGAAGAAGTTCAGCGTTCATCTTCTTCTACGAACATACCCCAGAGATTTCTCTATCACTCGTTGGCGCCACATTGCTGATGATTGGCGTTTATATTGCCACACTTCGGAAGAAGAGGGAGAAAGCAAAGGACAACTTTTTCGTAGTAGTCGAATCAAGGTGGGTCTAAACATATTTGTTTTCTAATTTCAACTATGCCTTGCGTGGACCTCGAGTTCGAATCCCCTCCAATCCGCTTAATTTACTGATGCAATCACTCTATTTTTAGTGCTCCTTCAGCCCAGAGCAAAATCAGAGCAAAATAACAATAAGGAGTAGTGCCAAGACCTATGCTTTCCATGCTTTGCAAACGGGCCATATTCCTTGCGCCGCCCACTACGCTTGCGGCGTTTAAAGCGAGACAAACTTGCGGGCTTAGAAATTTCTAGTAAAGCAAAGGGGCTGTCTGCAAACACCAAGGAAACAGTGGAGGCTTTATAATTGTTTTGCTATGTTCAGGATATGAAGTTTATCGGAGCCAGCGCTGGTGAACGGCTGAGCGAGTTTAAGTAGGGACGTTCTCTGTGGCCAGTTTTGCTAGTGTCGCTGCTATTCGAGTGTGTGTCACTTTTTTAAAGTCTTGGTGCTACTCTCTAGTGTTATTTTGCTCTGAGCAAAATAAAAATAGGGAGTAGCGCCAAGGCTTGAAAGAAGTGAGAAAGACTCGAATAGCAGCAACACTAGCATCACTAGCGGTAGTGAACGTTCCTACTGGAACTCAATCAGTGGTGCACCAGCGCTGACACTAATAACTTCATACTCTGAACACAGCAAAAAAAAAAGATACAACCTCCTCGTTTTCCTCGATGCGTGCACACTGCATCTCAGACTTAATAGAAATTTCTAAGCCCTCAAGTTTTGGTTTCGCTTTAAGTGTCGCAAGCGTATAGTGGGCGGCGCTATTAGTATGGCCCGTTTCCGAAGCAAGGAAAGCATAGGTCTTGACGCTACGATCTAGTGGTATTTTGCTCTGTTTCAGCCCAAGCTGAGGAGAATTGTAGTTGATGGTGCTAAGCTGGTAAGTCAGCTGAGATATATACTAGCAATACTTCGGCCCTCATTTTTCAGCTATAAAATGCGAAAAAAAACTTTGCGCGACATCCACCCAATCGAGCAGCAAAACAGCAACTTTGTCCTAACTGAAATCGTTCGATTCCGTTTCTCACCCTATTTGAATATTTCGCGTTTTTCCTATTTATAACGCTATCTAGTAGTTTTGGGTAAAGTTAACAGTAACGCTTCTTGATAGGGGACGTTTTTGCGTGGATGGCTGTTGAGCCGAATGAGTGATCCCGTCTACGCGAAAAGGAGAAAATCTATCGGCCCTGAACGGCTGAGGGGGATGGGTTTCTTCCACGCGCAAATGCCTATTCAGCTGGATGGGAGCATGTGAGTGGGTAGCTCCACATAATATCCCCGTTCATCTCAACGCTGCCCTTGCAGCGGTGTTGAATGGGAGGCGTTCATGCGAAAATGACCAAAAGATTGACGGCATCGACGCGAAAATGTCGGTCGAGCTCAGTGGGAGCAGAGCCATCCACGCGAAAACGTCCCGATAGTAGCGTCGTCTGCAGTTCAGTTAGTAGATAGCCTTCAACCAGATCAATTCTTTAAAGTTGATTTGCTGTGATTTTAAAGGTTCCTGACTACAGTTATACCTGACTTGTACATCCGTAAATAGTCATCGTCGTTACAATAAACGTTATTTACCATTGGACTGAAGGAATTCACACTGTCAGATAGGGTCTTCCCAACTCTCCTGAAATAGAATTCCCCATGTGGCCTGAAGGGGGACCTTGCAAATAAGTGCCGAAACATAGCTAGAATAAATATCAGCTAACTTATCCGTTTGGCCTGCCTGTGAACAGCTATCTAGGGAAAAAACACATGGGAATGGCAACCTGGGTTGCATCGGTCTTTGATTTATCCCCAAAATAGGTGTCTCTGCCTGTATCACCAAATTTCTCATTTTGTTGATTTCCCCCTAAATTAAAACATTTAAAAAATGACAGATGATTTCTCATGCATGGCAACCGTGACGTCGAAAAAGAAACAGACAAAACAAAGTCTGAAAGATTGGTGGGTGTAATCTGGTCAGGAGTTAGGCCATGTTCTTGAGTGAAGGGGAAGTGGCTTAAAAATTCTCTGGATTGTAGGATGCAATCTGTATGATTGTATATTTTAAAAGTAGCCTATATGCTAAATGAGAAAATATTATCTGTTCTTACCTCGGATAGATAATCCGTTCAGAAATTGTCCGATAGGGCTTCCGCTGAGAAGAATCATCTAGTGTGCCTAGTCAAGCGATGATAAAAATAAACGTTCTTCGTACCTGGCAACGACCATATTTGCCCGCAAAAATCTGCACAAGTATTCCCCGCACAAGGAATCCAATTGATCACTTTCTGACCAGTAGCAGGTGGCATAGATCCCTACAAGATTTTCGTGCTTTCAGAGCAGTACAAGTTTTCTCGGATCAGAGCCTTATGATAGCAAAGGTGGTAGTCAAGCTAAACAAGACCAAAGGTTTCGATGGGATCCCAAAAATATAATATTTGATCCAGACAATTGCGAACGAACTACCATACTTGTCCAGAAAAAAAAGGTCAGAAACGAATTCAGCGTATTACCTTATCCGTATAAAGAACATCTAATCAACTTCAAGTAAAAGTTCAACTTATAAAAAAAAATCCGGTTTCAACCGGATTCCAATCGAACTATATGTCCAGGTAAAAGAAAAAGATTGTAATATACAGATTTAGCGTGTTTTTACCCCTAAATCTGTCATCTAATCAACTTCAAATAAAACTTTTGCTTTTAACAAATTTTCCGGTTTGGCCTGATTCCGGCCGAACAAGTTGTCCTGGTAGAAAATACTGTTCCCATAAGGGTTCAGCATGTCTTCTTATACCTTAATCGAACATCTGAACAACTTAAGTCAAAACTTTTACTTTGAACAAACTTTCCGGTTTTGGCCGAATTCCGGGCGAACTACTTGCCCGGCGAGAAAATGGTTTTCACCATTGTGTTCAACACGTCTTCGATCCCTAAGTCGAACATCTAATCAACTTCAAATAAAACTTTTACTTTAACAGACTTTCCGGTTTTGGCCGGATTCCGGGCTAACTACTTGTCCGGCGAACAAATGTGTTTCACCATCATCTTCAGCATGTCTTCTTATCCCTAAATCTGTCATCTAATCAACTTCAAATAAAACTTTTGCTTTTAAAAAATTTTCCGGTTTGGCCTGATTCCGGCCGAACAAGTTGTCCTGGTAGAAAATACTGTTCCCATAAGGGTTTAGCATGTATTCTTACCCCTTAATCGAACATCTAATCAACTTAAAAAAAACTTTTACTTTGAACAAACTTTCCTTTTTTGGCCGAATTCCGGGCGAACTACTTGCCCGGCGAGAAAATGGTTTTCACCATCGTGTTCAACACGTCTTCTTATCCCTAAAAACATCTAATCAACTTCAAATAAAACTTTTACTTTTAACAGACTTTCCGGTTTTGGCCGGATTCCGGGCTAACTACTTGTCCGGCGAACAAATGTGTTTCACCATCATGTTCAGCATGTCTTTTTACCCCATAATCGACTATCACATTATATGTTTAAAAATATTTAATTTGCCCCTTAAATTAAACCCCCTCCCCCACCCCTAAATATAGGGCTACAGAGCCCATCTACGAACTTGACCTTATTCTTGACCCAAACAATACTCACACCAAGTTTCATCAAAATATCTCATTCCCTTCGAGACTTATAGTGCTTACAGACGGACAGACGGACAACTTTTGTTATGTCATAGGTATCCCTCCACTTCCGTTTTGGGATCACAAAAACCCGTCACGGGAACAGCCGAATGCTATCTACACTGTCAGAAGTTTCATAACAGATAGTGTGTACACTTTCAAGAATAACACCTTTTCACTTAGAAATAAAGTGTTATGACCAATTAAGTTTACACTATTTCGTGCCTAGATCTGCAACAACCCCTTCAACTGGTAACAATACTAACGGGAACGAAAGAAACATAACAGATAACATCCCAATGTGTTATCTGTTGAAACCGCGCATCGTTCTGTTGTCGTTATGTAACTTCTGACAGTGTAGTGTAGTAACGACTGCGAGAAACTACACAACCGTGAAACACGACGAATCTCCATTACGACGAAAGACTATTTACACCTGGCGGTGTACGCCGGAGTACAAGTTCTTTGGCTATGACCGTTTCTGATAGATTTGAGCCATCCAGAACCTTGATGACAGCGGTGACCAGGAGGTCTTGTGGGAGGTCATCAAAGAAACATACAAAGAGGCTACTGAAGAGACACTCGGCTACAAGAAAATACAGAAAGGCTAATTGATCTCAGATGGAGCATGGAAGCTCATTAAAGACAACAAATAACGCAGCATCTGCTGTCTTCGCACTAGGGGAAAGCCTAATTTCGTGACCAAGAATACAAAGAACGTAACAAAGTCGTGAAGAAAAGCGCCCATAGGGACAAGCTTCATTTTATACAGATGAAGGCCCAGATGGCAGAAGAGGCATAAACAAGAGGGAACTCAAGAACTGCCTACAAAATCACTAATGATACCTTCTGAAAGTGGACCTGCAAGAGACCCAAGCAGTCGGCTAATCACTGACCCCGAACTTTGAAAGACTGCCGAATCGACGGGCACCAACGAAACAACCGGATATACCAGACGAGCCTTTCATTCCTAGGCTAGCAGTAAGCTCTGACCCGGCAACGGCATTTCGACAGGAGAAGACCGTATCGCATCTTACATGCTGAAGTGGTCAGTAACTGCCTGCCTAACAGTTTGGATAACGCCTTTTAGCCAGATAAGCGAAACCGTCAGTGGACAAGGAGTGCTCTCATCAAAATCTTTAGTAAGGCTGCTTCACTAAATGCGAAAACTGGCGAGGGATCAGTCTGCTCTCCATCCCTCGCAAGCTGCTTGCCACCATTCTGCTGAACCGCATACAGCCAGCATCGACAAATACCTCCGCTAAGAACAGCATGCCTTCCGCCCAAACTGTTCATCTCATATTCGTGTTAAGAATGCTAATAGAAGAGTGAAATAAATAAAGTAAAAAGCTCTACCTCGTCTTCATAGACTTCAAAAAAGCGTTTAACTCCATCGACCGTGCTACACTCTGGAGAGTGCTCCAGTACAAGGGTATACTGGACAAACTACGAAACCTGATAGCAGCCTTTTAAGCAGACACGGTATGTTGTCTTCGTACCCGCGACGGCAACTACAGTTAGTACTTCCGAATTATGAGGGGGCGTAAAGCAAGGGTGTGTTCTCTCTCCTCGGCTATTCGTCTCTAATATGCCAGCTGAGTTTCATCGTCCTAGTAAATATCGAAGTACCTGAACTTGCTATTATTGGAATTCCGGCCCCCCCCCCTCAAACTCCCCCCACAGTGCCGGTATCCCGTTTGGTTCTGTCAACCATGTATCTAAGGCTCGTTCTTGTTCTTCCCATCAAGTTTCATCTCGATCCCTCCACTCTGAGCCTGCCACAAGATTTCCGCTCCCCTCCTCCAACTCCTCCAAAATCACCTGATCCGGTCCGGACTTGAAATGAGACATCTGAGATACGAAGTGTTCCCAAACGTCAAGTTTCATAAAGATCCGATCACCCGTCTGAAAGTTCTTCATAGATAAAAATTCCGGATTCCCTCTCCCTCCACTTCCCCCACTATGGTTGGATAAGGGAATCCAATATTCTTAAGTAAATATGGCTGAGTCCCTGATATGCCTGCCAAGTTCATCGTTCGAGCATATCTGGAAGTAACTTAACTTGGATCGCGGAATTCCGGAAACGACCTCGAACTCCCCCCACAGTGAACGGATCCTGTCCGGTCGTGTCAGCTGTGTCACTAGGGCTTGTTCTTCCCACCAAGTTTCATCCTGACCCCTCCACTCTGAGCCTGTCACACGATTAACGGTTTAGCTCTCTCAGCTCCCCCGAAAGTCACCGGATCTGGTCTGGTCTTGAAGTGTGACTTCTGAGACATGAGGTCTCTCCAGATATCAAGTTTCATTAAGATCCAATCCCCCGTTCAGAAGTTAGACATACCTCAAGATTCCGGATTCCCCCTCCTTCTACTCCCCTCACGAAGGTCGGGTCGGGGAAGTGACTATTTCCAAATCTCATTTTGGTCTGGTCCCGAATATTTCTGCTAAGTTTCATCGTCCTAGCACACCTGGAAGTACTCTCACTCGCGATCACCGGACTGACCAACGGAAAAGAGTGATCGGTCTATTTCACTTGGCCGGAAGACAAGTGCCGTAAAAAGGGTAATAGTAAGGAAATGATTTACGATGTGCACACACAGTCTGATTTCCGCAGTCATATGCGATTATCCTCCTTTGCTCTATATTTTGGACGCATCACACGTATAGGGTGCAAACATTTCGGCCCGATGTGAGAAGAAAGTTTTAACTCGAGAGAAAATCCCGAGCTTTCTGAGAAATTTCAGTTTTGCACTGTCTTTGGAGTAGAAAGTAAAGGATATTTTATGCAACTCATTTCCTTGTGGTTCAACAATTTTACGACCTCTCTGCCACAAGTGTCGACAATGGGGGCTTTTCGACAGTAGTACGTTTGGAGCGCTGAATTCCATTTTCAGCGCGAACTCCTGCCCCGAAAGAGCTATTGGGCGATTTTGGTGACCTGGTAAGCTCTGCCGCGTGTCCTTGTGATTGCGGCTAAAATTTGATCTGTCTTCTGACTGAGACCATAGTTCCAACGACTTTTCGGTTGTTTTTGTGCTCAGAGGATTCTCGCTTCGCTTTTTGGAAAGCAAATCCGTAATCCGCCTTTATATCACTGTATCCGAAAATTCTTTGCTCTTATGACTCTGCAACGTTCAGTACGCGAGCTCTGTGTCGCAACGTAAAACATATGTTATACAGATCTTCGGTATGTATAGCCCGCCCAGTTTTTATAGAACTCGATCGTGGATTGCTTCTAGGTGCAGGGTCTGGAGGGACATATTCCTGTCATGATCAGTCCTTAGCTTTCTCCAATTCCCATATTCCCGAATTCGTGAAAGTCACTCGGAGTTCTACTTGTAACTTCTCTATTCTGCTCGACACCCTCAGAGGAAAAGCTGTACAATGGCTGACAAGAGAGGAAATACCTTCCTCTGTCGTTCTTCGTTGAGGCGAGGAGGAAGGACTCCCAACGACAAATTTCCCGCGGGAAGCTTTCATCAGGAGCTGAGGACTTGCGAAGGGAATATCTCGTCATGCCCGGTAGCGAAAGTAATTCAGGAATTTCTAGTTGTCCGTCTGCCTACTCGGGTTTCCGGGATTTCATGTTTATTTTTTCGGCGCAGCGGGAGTTGCCACGCAGCCGAATTCAGGGTAGCTACACAACTTAAGAGGATGGTCTTCAGACGTATGATGTAAATTCGAGCTGACGACTTCGGAAAGGGATATGTTGAAATTGAAACAGGAATCTCCTGCTTTCCGCCTGCTACTTGCATGTCCCGGATTTCATCTTTATTTTAGTCCCGGCGCTAAACCCCTAGAATGTGACAACTAGGCGATCAGAAAGACACAGTCAGTTCCTACACGGCCTTTCAGCTATCGGATAAATAATAATATAGTTATAAAAATACGAATTTTTGGTATATATTTTTTTTGGTGTGCGATAGAGTGAGAAGTGTGATGGCATCCGTTTCTTCTGGGTTTGTTTGTTTATCCCGTTTGTCGCCCGGCTTTCGAGCCAGTCTCCCTGCTGGGAACGTTATGCGAATATTGTTAAATATGTATGTTTAAATAATAAAAGAACTTGAACTTGAACACTGTCAGAAGTTTCATAACAGATAGCGTATAACACTTTCAAGAATAACACCTTTTCACTTAGAAATAAAGTGTTATGACCAATTAAGTTTACACTATTTCGTGCCTAGATCTCCAACAACACCTTCAATTGGTAAAAATACTAACGGGAACGAAAGAAACATAACAGATAAGATCCCAAAGTATTATCTGTTGAAACCGCGCATCCTTCTGTTGTCGTTATGTAACTTCTGACAGTGTAGTATTTGTACCTATTGAAGGTGTTGTTGGAGATCTATACTGTCAGAAGTTTCATAGCAGATTGCGCATAAGACTTTCAAGAATATCACCTTTTCACTTAGCAATAAAGTGTTATGACCAATTAAGTTTACACTATTTCGTGCCTAGATCTCCAACAACACCTTCAATTGGTAAAAATACTAACGGGAACGAAAGAAACATAACAGATAACATCCCAAAGTATTATCTGTTGAAACCGCGCATCCTTCTGTTGTCGTTATGTAACTTCTGACAGTGTAGTATTTGTACCTATTGAAGGTGTTGTTGGAGATCTATAGGCACGAAATAGTATAAACTTAATTGGTCATAACACTTTATTGCTAAGTGAAAAGGTGTTATTCTTGAAAGTCTTATGCGCAATCTGCTATGAAACTTCTGACAGTGTACTATATCTATATCGACAACGCTGAATCTGAATATAGGTGGTGGAAAAGCTGGAGGGGATGGCTTGACCATGTAAAAGCTGAAAAAGACCCTTTTTTGGCCTATAAGGTGTGTCCTGACTGTTTATTTTTTTTTCTCTAAGGTTTTGCCAGTCCGATTTAGTTGCGGAGCATCTTGTTTTATTCCTAACAATGCCTGTCTTGCAACAGTTTTATTTTTGACGGTATCTTGTAGGCTATAGTTCCGGAGCCATAGGCTAGTATTTAGTAATTTTCACTGAAAATCTCAAAATTGATAGGTTTATTTCCAGGTTAGGGACGTATCTCGTAACTTAATATATTTTTCACATTTTTCATTCTTTACCAGAATTTACCTTGAGTGCTGAGCTTCAAATCGCCGTAAGTTCCAAGCTCCAACTGTTCGGTGAAGCCGCACAGAATTTTTTTGAAAAAGTATAGGCTAAAAACGTATGAGAAAGTATATCTTTGGGGATGGTGATGTGACACAATATCCTATGGCGTACAATTCAAATATCAACTTTATTTTTCAACCAAATATTAACTACGGTTGTCATAGGCTATAATGACTTTTTTATAGGCCTTAATTTTTGTATTTATTATTTCATTTAGGGTTAAGCTTTTAGCTTGTATACAGCTAGACATGTATCTATGCCAAATTTTTACACCAAGCCCAATGGTAGTGAATCCCCGTCGTGTGGCAAATTTAGTTTATATAGGCTATTTAATTTGCTATAAGGTCTTATTTTCTTGCAAATATCGTTTTGAGCCCAGACTATAATAAACCCACGAAGCTCTGTAAGGTAGAAGACTGACCCAGAAGCATCACGCACTCTTGACAAGCTGTAGCTGAAAGTTGAGTTTGAGTTCTACTTTTTCTTACAACTCTATATGACTAATGGTCGGAAATTTTTCATTGATCTAGTAAGAAATAGAAGTAAAGCTGTAAAAATATGTCCTAAACGTAGAAAACTAAACGTGTCCCCAATGTACAAATACAAAATCTCATCTGAATACTAGCTGTCGGCACCACAGCACCCACCATATTCGTCCACCACGTCGTCTACTCTACTGCTGACCGAAGATTGAAAATTAAGTGTCTTTTCCTGCGTGTTTATGTGTTTTGTTTATTTTGTTTATTTTCTTCATTTACTCCGCCTTTTCAAAATGGCGGGTCATAAATAAATTACTTACTTACTTACTTACTTACATATGCCCTAAGGCTGTCGCATAGCATTTCGCCAGAGAAGGGTCATTATTTGCCTCACGCAATTTACTGTAATAGAAGGTCAGAGCCTTGTTGACAGGTGGAGGCCAGAGCGTCAGTCCTGAAGTCAAGACTGACCCCGGAAGTGTCGTGACGGGCCAGCCAGACTTGAGTGGGTTGAAGGATTATTTTTTTCATAGGCCTATACCGATAAAAGATAAAACCAATTTCATAAATCAAGATTTCGGGGTCTTACACGATGATGTTTAGAATATCACTCTTCACTTTCAGTGTAAGCTCAGCAGTTTATTGAATGACCTGAGACTTAACAGCAAATGTAGCAAATCTTGTTTTTTTTCTTTCGATAACGGAAAGCTGCCCGCATTAGGTCCACTAATGTAATATAGCAGCCCCATGATTTTTTGTTCTCAGTTTGGTGGATCGGAAAGACTTCGTCGCGGAACTGAACTTAAAGCTCTGGTTCATAGACCGGGTAATCTGCAGAGGAACGGTTCGCGGGAGTTCTGTAACAGAATGACTACAATGGCTGTATGATTCGATTCAACAATTACTTGGGAACATCCGTTTTCAGTAGTATTCAGAGACATGGACAGCCACACGCATGGCTACTTCTTCATGTGTGCTTTCGTTGTGGATTCGTATTAAAAGTCATTTTGGATGGGACCAGTTTTAGCACCTTTATTCTTTCACTGAATCCGCTAGAGAGGTAATCTATGAATCCCAGGTCAGAGTGACAGAAATTGCTCCAAAATAAAAAATACAGCATAATATTCCAGTGTTCTTATACCATGCAGTTTGCGACGACAAAACTCTTTGTCTCTGAATTTTTTGTCCGCTCCTGGCATCTATACCAATGTCTTTCAGAACAATAGAATGCTCGGAAGTTTTTATAAGGCCGAACACTCCGTCATGTCGATCAGCTACAATATGAAGCTCGGTTATAGATTTTGGGGTCGACTTAACAGTCTTGCAAGGATTCGTTTCGAAAATGTCGATGTTCTCGGTTTTGTCAGGCACAATTCGACCGGATTATTCAGATTAACGGAATGAAATCTGCCACCACATTTCCCTTGATCGTGTTAGTCGCTACTTCGCTTCGCCAACCTTCTAAATTTGTAGATTTGCGAGTGAACTCGGGGAAACTTGACTTGGTACCCGATCGACGTGCCAACAGCAATCAGAATTTTGTTACCAGCTTCTGATTCAACATGAACGCTGTGACCGGTCTTGGTTTTTAAGTGTTTGGCCTGTTTATTTCGCAATCTATAGTCTTTACTTGAAAAAGTGATTGTGTTTTCCAACGAAACGTGCTTTCAGTGCCTTTAAACCACAAGCACTTGCACTCAGGAGGCTCTTTGCCACTAGTTGCGTTTTTGACCCGAATTATCGTCGCGATTCTCCTCCGAATTCTCCTATTTCGCGTTTTGGACTATTCAGATGAAGTGAATTCTCCTTTTCTTGTGTTTTTGTCAGAATCGAGAACGGGGAAAACCTCACGATTCTGCAGAATCCAGAAGTTGCTCCGATGGCGAATTCTCGATCCTCCCTCTCTGATTGGTCAACAGAGTGCGGGTGCTCAATATGCATAAAGACGTATACCGGGTTGCGGGGACGAGCTGCAAAATTAGTGTTTTAGTCAAAAGGGAGTGAACTCGGGAAAACTTGACCTGGTACCCGATCGACGTGCGAACAGCAACCAGAATCTTGTTACCAGTTTCTGATTCAACATGAACGCTGCGACAACAGACTTCGACAAAAGATACCACATTACTGAAAAGATTTTACTGGCTCTTCTCAAAGATACACTGAAAACCTAAGCACAGAATAGTATGAGGTTGTCCACTTACCAACTTCCATTGAGCTTCGTTAATTCCATTTATTCCCCGGTTGAGCATGGACAGCATCTTCAGCTACAGCTTCTGTCAAGCGTTATGGTTCCGGGTCGGTTTACTACCTTCGAGAGCTCCGTGGGTTCATTATAATCTAGATTTACAACGATATTTCCAATAAAACCACAGCTTATAGCAAATTAGATAGCCTATGGCAACAGACTTTGACACACGATTGCAAAACCGCCACTACCGTTGGTCTTGTGATCAAAACTGGGCTTAGAAAGATGACTCGCAATATCATTTGTCAGAACATTTTTAGACCTATAAATAAGTTGTTTGCCTATAACAACCGTTGTTAATATTCGGCTGAAAAATAAATTCAGATATTCAGATTTAGCGTGGTCGATATAGTCGAAAAGCATCGTCAAAGTGACTGTGTTTTTCTGATCACTTCAGCTCGGAAAAAAAGCGAGATACGTTTTAGTGACGCCCAGACTATTTGTTCTGGCAAGCAGAAGTAGCCAAAATCAGGGTAGCTACACAACCTCGGACGGTGGTCTTTAGATAATGATGTGAGATTCGAGCTGACGACTTCGGAAGGGGATATATTGTCATGCCCATTGGCGAAAGTAAATCTGGAATTTCCTGTTTTCTTTTGCCTACTTCGATTTCCCAGATTTCATGTTTATTCTTTGGGACTAGCGTGAGTAGCCAAGCAGCCAGATCCAGGGTAGCTACCTTGGGGAGGGGGGTCTTCAGGTGAATGTTGTGAAATTAATGACCGAGGGAGCTATATAAAAATTCTTCGTTCTCCTGTCTCTACAACGTTCTGTAGACTAGTTCTCTGGGAACACTAAACAGGTGTTACAAATGATACTTAATTTACATTAAAGCATAATATATAGATATAATGAAACACCTTGGGTGTAAGCCCCTGCCGAGACATTTAGGATCTGACATTCAAGTTTTGTTCCAATAAACTACTAATAGCGAAGATGACAGCTCAGATGCGGTTAGAAGGTGGGCGCGGGGATGACCCACCCCCCCCCATACTTCAGAGAATCATACTCTCCCGACTCTCAGTCGTATGTTTTGAGCTTGTCCGTATTACAGTTTTTGGGATCCCAAAAACGTAACTGAGGGATACCTATGACATCGCAAAAGTTGTCCGTCCGTCCGTCTGTTAGCACGATAGCTCTCGAAGGAGTTGAGATATTTTGTTCAGATTTGGCATGATGAATCTTTGTGTGAAAGTACAGGTCAAGTTCGAAGATGGGCTCTGTAGCTCTATATTTAGGGGTGGGGGAGGGGTTTCAAATTGAGGAACGACAACATAAAATATTTTTGAAAGCTACTGAGATAGTCGATTTAGGGATAAGGAAACATGCTGAATCCGAATATGAAAATTATTTTCTCGCCGGAAAAGCAGTTCACCCGGAATCCGGCAAAAACCGGAAATTTTGGAAAGAGTAAAAGTTGTATCTGAAGTTGTCACGTCGGACAAGTAGCTCGCGCTAAGTCCGGAAATTTAGCATGAAGTTTTAACATAATCGATATAGAGTGAGGAGACATGCTGTTGCAACTTTTGAACATACTAGTGATAAACAAAAAGTGTATGCGATCACTTTAGTTATCTCGAAAGTCCAAACCGGTATTTGCTGGGTCCAATAGTCAGAATGCATCCGACAGCTATCTGGTATCATAACAATTTAATAAAACTTGTTGACCCATACTTGACCATCGACCAGTCCTCATGCACCCTACCCCTTTATTCACACATGCGAAAGCTCTGCGCGTGGGTGACGTCGCACTGTTTAATCTATGCACCCAGGGGGGATGGTGACTTCGCTCGCGCGTATACGCGCAAAGTTAATTGGGTTAAACCAAAGACTGTTTAAACCTAGCGTACGTATTCTTTTGGCTTTGGATTGTCGGGGGGGGGGGTCTAAGGGGTTGATATCTGTTGTTCAAACTTCGTATAAGGATTCACTGACAAAGTACAGGCCGAGTCCGTAGATGGGTCCTTTAGCCCTATATTTAGAGGCAGAGGAGGGGGTTTCGAATTAAGGGTAAAAACAAATATGTTTTATAAGCTAATGAGATACTCCTTATAAGGTTAAGAAGGCTCACTGAATTCATATCTGAACTTAGTTTTCTTGCCGGACAAAGGATTCACCTTGGAATTCGGCCAAAACTGAAAATTTGGTTGAAGCGCTCAAAGTTGTTTCTGAACTCTATTAGAGATTCGGTATCGGGATAAGGAGACATGCTGAATTGAATTTTGAACTTTATTTCCTTGACGGATAAGCTAGCATAACTTGCAAAAACCTGGAAATTTGGATTGAAAGTTTCAGCTCTCAGTATCACTAGATCTTTTGCTCTGCGTGCATTTCGCTGGGAATGCTGCTAAAATACGAGGGATTTGGTAAAAAAAAAAGATCTAAAGACCTTTAGTCGATTAGATATCAGATATTGGAGTAAACATACTTGTTGAATCCATATATGAACTTGGTTTCCTTATTGATTAGTTGTTTGGCCGTAAGCAAAATACTTCAAAACTCTACATGTTCAAGCGGTTGATTATGGATAAATACCAAATTTTTTAAAGGGGTCTGGCGAAGGCTCGGAAAAGTACAAGATTTGATTGTCTGGATCAAGAAGTCTGATAAAGATTGAATTTTGGGATCCCATCGAAACCTTTGGTCTTGTTTGTTTTGAGCTTTGCAAGACTGACGTAAATGCCGGTGCCAGAATATTTCTATTATGACCATTCCCGCTCTTAACTTTTCCCGAAATAAGACGCTTTTTAGTTTCATAACAGGGACATAGCATATACTACGAAATTTAACACAGTGTTGCTCGTTCATGTGATAAATGTTATCGCATTTATGATACTGTAGGGGACAAAGCACAAAAGTCTACCTTAAGTGGCAACTTCGTTCTTCCTGAGTACTATGGCGTTAAACTCGCTGTGAGCTCCCAGATAAGAGCTCCAACGGATAGAAGCCCATCTTCTTCTTTTTTTCAGGGAATTGAACCTCAAAGTCACGACCACAAAGGGTGTCTCCCGAGACTGTGATGATGGATTAGCTAGGAGGAACCAGTTCTCTTAATTTGCTTATTATCCGTCGAGAGGAAATTGCCTCATATTAATTTCTATCGGCTGGAATTCAGTCCTTTGAAAAAAAGATTGAAGGGTGACATAGGATATTCAGGATCTTGAGAAATTCTTAAACGAGAACTCTGGATGATCATCTTAACTACAACATTTAACCAAAACCATTAGGTAATACTTTCAAGTAAATTGCAGATCAGTCTAGTAGGTCCGTTCGTATCATTCGGTACTTACTAGACTCCGATGCCAACCATACTGCTGACCCATTGAGAAAACTATATAAGGGGTCAACATGGGTTCAGCACTTATGTTTGCTATTTTTACATCAAAGCACAAATCGACTTAGTAATTAACTACCCTTTCGGCAGGATTTCTTGCTTTTGCCATGTTTCGATCGAAAAAGTGGCCCTTTCGGCAAGTGGCCCAGGGAGAAAACAAAGTTCAGATACGGATCCAGCATGTATTCGAATCTATGTATCGACGCTCCGATTAACGTCAAAATGAACTTTTACTTTTACCAAATTTCCGTGTTTACCAGATTCCGGGTGAACTACGTTTGTCGGTAGAAAATCATGATTAAGCATGTCTCCTTACACCTCGCTAATCATAGCGCTACGGTGCCCAGCTACAGATTAACCTGTACGATAACCATAAGGATCCTCCCATCAGATTTGAAGATATAAATGCGTCTTTTTATCGGAGTTTTGTTCGCTGTTGGCTTAGCCAGTTGCTTATTTTTAGTTTTCAAACGCCATCGAAGTTCACGGTTTGCTTAATTAGTATTTTTACGTCTCCGCCGATCCTTGCCCGGTAGCCGTTTCTTCAACGTTTCAAGCAAACTTCGAACTTGCTATAGCTCACGAAGTTAGACGCTCAGACTATGAAGGATGAGGAAACTGTGACCGGCAACCAAAAACGGTATTTAAACAGAGACTTGTAAGTTTGAAGGTAACTTCAAACTTCGATAAAAAAACGCAACTAGTATCTCAACCCCTTCAAAAGTTATCGTGCCAACAAACAGACAGATAGACAGAATAGACGTATATGGTCGAGCTGACAGATTTTAGTGCTTCTGGGGAAACTGAAGTGTGACTCTGACAGGACTCCTTTTGTCTGCTTGACTAAATTGTCCTGTAAAGAGCCTTCTATGTGATGTATTTGTTCCATGGGACGAATTAAGAATGTGACTGACTGTCTGCTGGACAATTTTTGTGTGACGAACTGTCCGTGGAGGAACTCCACTCACTGTGGGACAAACTGTCCATGGGAGAATTTTGTTTGTAAAATAAATAAAAAATTCATTAAAAATTAAATACTGTCTACCAACACTAACAAGCATTCGACATCCACCGATCTACTCCAAAAATCTGAGAGTTTATATGCACCATACTCTTAATTTAATTCAACTGCAGTCTCGGGACAGTTGTTACCTTTTCCCTCATTTTCCACAAACGGACACAGACAACAGCCACACAAAAACATAACTCGTTCTTTCTCTGTTGTACCACTAGTTTGACAGGGGTAGAACCGTTTACTTTTCTTCCATAATTTCAGTTTCAGCAAACTTTCTTCTATTAAACAAGAGCTAAGAGCTCATATGGCAATTGATACGAGTAGGTGGTACACGAAAGAAGACGCGAACGTCACAAAATACCTTGTCATCCAAAAATGCGAATCGGAACCAGAAATAGGATATCTAGTTTCACTCAAGTCTGAGCATTACCGGCATCGCCTCAGATCATCTAGGGCAAACGAATATTCTACCTTCCAAGTTTCAACCCAGTAAATCCACTCGTTTGGTCCATGGACGTGCCACACGGTTCCGGTAACCCCTCCATCTCCCCTTACCGTGCCGAATCTGGTTCAGACTCCTAAATGGATTATCTGAAGCATTTTCTCTTACCGCCTATTAAGTTTCATTCAAATCTGAGCGTTTTTTGGGAACTTTAGGTAACTCTCCCCCCTCCCCCATCGTGGTCGGATCCAGTTCGAACCCTATAATGTGTCGTCCAGGACATGTGATCTCTCTACAATCCAAGTTTCATTCGAATCTCTCCACTTGTTTGACCCTGTGCGAGCCACATCATTTCCGGGACTCCCCTTCCAACTCCCCTTGCTGTGGCTGTATACGACTCGGACAGATAAAAGTTGCATATCTGACATGCTGGAATCGGAGCATAGCCTATCTGCAAATTTTGGAAACCTGCTTCACCCCCCCCCTCCCCTATACCCTGGCCGGATTCAATTCAGACGCTAACTCGGTACTGTCCAACTTGCATCCCTTTCTGTCGATCCGGTTGGTTTTTGTGGATTTAAAAAAGTCCACTCCCTCCTCTAACTCTCCCAACCGTGGCCGCATGTGGCTCGGACGCATGTTTTGCTTGTCTAGGTGATCAGTTCTTATCACCCATAAAGTTTCACTCGATTTGGACCAACCTGTTCGCAGCTTACGGAAGCCACTGATTTCCGTATTTCCCATTCCCGTAACTCCCCAAAGATGGTTCGAATCCAGGAAAACGAGTATTCCTAGGGCGTTACGTCTGGCCCTTAAGTCACTAATACGCCTGCAAAGTTTCATCGGTCCTTAGAATATCTGGAACTATCCAAACTGGCGATCACCGGAATTCCGGGAAACAGCCTCCGACTCCCCCATAGAGCCCCGATTCGATCTGGTTTTGTCAGTTACGTATCTAGGGCTAATGCTTTTTCTTCCCACCAAGTTCCATCACAATCCCCCGACTCTAAGCGTTACACGAGATTTCCGGCGCTACTCCAACCCCCACCCACCCATAGGCATCGGATCCGATCAGGACTTTGACGTGGA
This sequence comes from Branchinecta lynchi, assembly GCA_023053575.1. Lineage (NCBI taxonomy): Eukaryota > Metazoa > Arthropoda > Branchiopoda > Anostraca > Branchinectidae > Branchinecta > Branchinecta lynchi. Next base: position 13,959,583 of record JAKZAP010000003.1, read on the forward strand.
ACATCTGAGACAATAGCTCTTTTCACTTGCCAAGTTTCATTCAATTCCGATAACCCGTTCCAGATTTATGCATGCCCCTAAATCCGGGCCCCCCCATCCCTCCACTCCCCACGTTGGATCGGAGAAACGACTATTTTCCAGTCAGCCTGTTCGGGTCCCTGATGCTCCTCCCAAGTTTTAGCGTCCTAGCACATCAGGAAGTACCGAACTCTCGGGATCACCAGATTCCAGAGCCCCCCCCCCCCAACTCCACCACAGTGCCCGAATCTGGTCCGGCTATGTCAACGATGTATTTAGGACTTGTGCTTGTTCTTCCCACCCAGTTTGATCCTGATCCCTCCACTCTAAGGGTTTCCCTAAATTTCCGGCTCCCCCCTCTAGCTCCCCCCAAAGTCACCTGATCCGGTCCGGATTTGAGATGAGTCGTCTGTGACACGGGACGACCAAAATATCAAGTTTCATTAAGATCCGATCATCCGTCCAAAAGTTATAAATCCTCCATCCACTCCCCCTACAATGCTCGGATCGGAGAAGTGACTATTTCCAACTTATTCTTTTGGGGTCCCTGATATGCCTGCCAAGTTTCATCGTCCTAGCTTCTGTGGAAGTGCACGAACTAGCAAAACCTGGACAGACCGACCGACAGACGGACAGAAGTTGCGATCGCTATATGGCACTTGGCCGAAGTGCAAGTGCCATAAAAATACTTTCAACATAGCTCGTTGTTTCGTGTAGGCACCCTTAGTTTCTCAGTTTTGCACTACTGCACTTACCCAGTTTCTAAACGGTAAATTGCAAGAACTAACATATGAACATGGTTTATTTTTCTCCTTCGAGCATTTCAGCTCTGAAAAGGTTCTCCATAATTCACAAACGGTTCTTTTTGCTTGGAGATCAATCTAGGTCTCTCTTTTTGTGTTAAAAGTGATTCCAGCAATTTCAATACTTTCCTAGGTATCTTTCCTCGGTATTTCCTAGGTATAATTAATAGAGGCGAAAGCCTTTTTACTGCAGTTATATTATTATATCATTATTATTATTATTATTATTATATTACTATTATTAGGTATCACTGTCATCCTAAGACATTCCCGAACTCTTGAAGTTCATCGGTGTCGAAGCGGAGTTCCTTTTGGATCCTTGAAGTTTGTCTTGTATCCATTCTGCAACGCTAATTCGGGATTTTGGATTAATTGTCTTTGCCTTTGCAATTGTCTTAACCCTCTAAATGTCATGGCCAAGTCCCCATGTAACTGGAGATTCTTCAAACTACTTCACTCGTAGAATTTGAGATGTGGTAGCCCATGACATGTCCCAGACAGGGATTTGCCTGTCCCGCCGGATACCCCCTTGTGGTGAGAACCGTCTTCGGTATTCCAGCCGGAGTATCACGTGTTTCGGAATTATGTATATAATTGAGTGTTCCTTCGTCCAGCAGTCTGGTACAGTGCCTTATTAGCATACTCCATCTTTATTCTGATTTTGGTGTTTACCGACATCATTCGTCGTAACGAATACAACACAAAGATCTATAGCATTGGTTTAGGGTGCAACCAGAACCTAGCACGTATAAATAAGTAGCAGCCATATTAACTGACCATCACTGACTATCAAGAAATACGGTTACAGTTCGCCTCATCTTCATTTCTTCTAGCCTTTATTAAGGAGAAATGCGACCGCAAAGGTGGACAAGCAAAAAGGGGATCGACTAAAAAGAGGCACTGCATACTGTAGGATGCGTACTAAAAAGAGGCACGATAACTAAAAGGGCCCGTTCAGGCTACAGAGTTAGGGACAGGAAAAATCTTGTACCGTGCCTTCTTTGAGGCTCTGGAGTTACGAACTGTCACTTTCTTGTCTACTTCAATCAATCAATCAATCAATCAATTTTATTTTGAACCCTAATAGCACTAGGCTAACATGGGCCGGAAAAATAAACACTCACTACAATACAAGTAAGATACAAACTAACAAACAATAAATAAGAAACGAACATAGATCATGAACAGTTAAAATGTTTAGTAAAATACGGAACGAATGAATTTAGGTAGCCTATCTTTCGGAAGATTTCGTAGATGGGGGAACAATCTTGGGTTTTGGGTCGTCCTTGCTTCGCGTATTCGGTCCGTGAAAGGGTGTAACGAAGTCCGGAAGGAGGGTTCTGTGTACTTCTACTAACTTGATAATCCCTTTTTGGGATCCCAAAACGTAAGTGGAGGGATACCTATGACATCGCAAAAGTTGTCCGTCTGTCCGTCCGTCCGTCCGTCCGTCCGTCCGTCCGTCCGTCCGTCCGTCCGTCCGTCCGTCTGTCCGTCCGTCTGTAAGCACGATAACTCTCGAAGGGAGTGAGATATTATGATGAAACTTGGTGTGAGGATTCGTTGGGTCGTCGGACCAGTCAAGTTCGTAGATGGGCTATATAGCCCAACATTTAGGGGTGGGGGAGGGGGTTTAAATTAAGGGGCAAACAAAATATTTTGAAACAGCTAATGTGATAGTCGATTATGGGGTAAGAAGACATGCTGAGCACGATGGTGAAAACTATTTTGTCATCGGACGAGTAGTTCGCCCGGAATCCGGCCAAAACCGGAAAGTTTGTTAAAAGTAAAAGTTTTATTTGAAGTTGATTAGATGTTCGATTTAGGGGTAGGAAGACATGCTGAAGACGATGGTGAAAACCATTGTCTCGAAGGATAAGTAGTACGCCCGGAATCCGGCCGAAACCGGAAAGTTTGTTAAAATTAGAAGTTTTATTTCGAGTTGATAGTTTGATAGTCGATTATGGGGTAAGAAGACATGCTGAGCACGATGGGGAAAATCATTTTGTCATCGGACGAGTAGTTCGCCCGGAATCCGGCCAAAACCGGAAAGTTTGTTAAAAGTGAAAGTTTTATTTGAAGTTGATTAGATGTTCGATTTAGGGGTAGGAAGACATGCTGAAGACGATGGTGAAAATCATTTTCTTGACGGACAAGTAGTTCGCCCGGAATCCGGCCAAAACCGGAAAATTTGTTAAAAGCAAAAGTTCGAGTAGATGACAGATTAAGGGGTAAGAAGGGAGGCTGAGTCGGTTTATGACGATGTTTTTTTACCCGGACATATAATTTTTCCGGAATCCGGTTGTAACCGGATTTTTTTTTAAGTCAAACTTTTATTCAAAGTTGATTAGATGTTCTTTATAGGGATAAGGAGATACGCTGGTTTTGTTTCTGTATTTTTTTTGTTTGCTGGGCTAGTAGTTCGCTCGGAAATCGGCAGGAAGTCCCGGTCAGTATCGTCAAAATAGATATGGTTTATAGAGGTATATCTGAACTTGGTTTTCTCTGATAATTAGTCTGTCCAAGACTGGATCTGGCGAAGACAAGACTCGATTGTCTGAATCAAATATTAGATTTTTGGGATCCCATCGACACCTTTGGTCTTGTTATTACTCGTGTCTCTGCGCCATGTCGTGCTGTGCCGTGCCTCTTTTTAGTCGATCCCAGCAAAAAGGCGGTAGTCGACGGTCATCTAAAATCAACTTTACGTTTTTGTTTCAGTATGGATAACTTTACTCCAATCAAGTCATATGGCATGCCACCAATTAAGGAAGAGGATGAGATTCTAAGGCGAAGAACCCCAAGTAGCGGCGTTTGAAAGTCGGTTCGTTGCTCTGATCTTTGTTGTTGTTAATTTGAAATAATCACCAAACTAAACAAATCGAGTAAATGAACCCTAGCATTCCCGTGGCCGGCAGTCTCGGGAGCTCTTAAGATAGTTAACATCCGCTTCACAACTAGAACTTGGAACAGTCTACAGTAAATCCTGGATTTTCGGAAAAGTTGACCCAGACCTGGGCAAAGTTAATCCAGGGTTATAAGGATATCTACACATATCTGAGGCTCGCTTCACGACTATTCTTAACCAACCTACATAAACCCTCAGCTTTTGCTAAAGCTTGTCACAGAGCTGATTGTGGCATATTTGACGATGCAAAACGGATAAGTCAGCAACATTTTATTAGAACTATATTTCGGCCCTTCTTGGCAAGGGTCCTCTTCAGGCTTAAGCCGCTCAAGCGTGGAAAATGAACTTGTGGACAAACAATCAAACGTTCTTCCTTAAATAATCAGATATATAATCAGTCAAACGATGGTCCGCGTAGCGCAGGTGCCATTATCCTGGTGCTCTGCCCTCAGCCAGGAGTGCGATGAATGGGGGTCCGTCCCTTCCCCGGGGCTTTCCCTAAATTTCATCAGGTACCCAGCTATAGCTGGGTGGAATTTTGATTTGCCTTGTACCGCGAACACACGATAAGGATTTCCCACGATATTAGAATTCCCAATTTCTTTGCCCGTTTTAGTACTCTAAGGTTTTACCCATAAAAGATACTAAAACGCGGAAAGAAATGGTGAACCTTGAATTTGGATAGTTTTTGACCCCTCAAAGACCAATAATTTAGAATCCACCATTTCTTTCCTCGTTTTGGTACTTTAAGGTACCACCCGTGACAAGCTACTAAAACGAGGAATGAAAAGGTTAATTACAATTTTGATAGTTGCCAACCCCTCACTGGACTTTAATGCCTTCTCATGTCATGATACTAAACGAGGAAAGAATGGTGAACTTCGAATTTGGAAAGTTGTCGACCCCTCAAAATATACTAAACAGAGGAAGGGAACGATGCAGCTTTCCAGTTTTTCGCCTCCTTGAATTCCGGTGCATGTTTCCTCGTTTTAGTATGCCTGCGTGCTTTTCTCGTGCGCCATGCCCTTCCCTTCCCTTCCTGCTTTTAGTCGATCCCGATCCTGATCGCGTGTTCGCACTATTACAGGGAAGCGGAGCTAACTCTTGCTACAAACCAAACGGTAGCGCATTCTTGTGTTAAATGTTGCGAGAGTTTAACTGAAAAGGCAGCTTATTTTCGGATCGGATGTCTGGAAACACTGAAACATTTTGACCTATCTAAGGGATTTGCAGTGTCTTATGCGAGGCTCTAGTGATGACGTTATCAGGACGTTATCAATGTGCGCTGCTTGCACGACAAACCGAAATTCATGACGCAAGAGATTTTGAATTTGCAAACAAGCCTGCATTAGCCGGATTAAAGCCGAGTAGTGCCAGCTTATTTTTCGGCAATGGGACAGCACGGGGTAACTCTTCTTTACCGGGTTTACAGGCCTATTTAAGTGAATACGTGATGTGTAACTAGACTGTTGGGTCTTAGGCCTTTTCGGTTAAACTTCAAGTATTATGTTTCGAGACAAATTGCCTGTTTTGACCTTTAAAAGCGTATTCATGTTATTAACGAGTAAAAACGACTAGATTATCTTAATGTTTGCCAAGGACGGGTCACTGATGTCTTTAAGTTTTATGAAAAATTAAAGAGATTTCGGGGGAGGAAGTTTATTTTAAATGGATTAATAAGGATTTGATTGATTGTAGGGCAGACAGTCTTCCTCTGGGGGAGAGAAGGTGTTATGTTGGGAGGGCAAAGGGTCTGTCCGGTCCTTACTCATTTACACTTTGTAATAGTATGGATGATAACTTGAACTATTAGTTGTGTGAGTGGTAATACTAGTTGTGTGAAAGTGAAAATTTGGATGAACTTGGGTTAGGAATTTTTAGAGTAGTTGAAAGAGGGAAAGATAAAGAATGTATGTGCAGGGTCATGGGGAGTAGTTGTTTCAGCAATATCATCCAGTTGTCGAGGTTCCTCAGGGTTGCCGTAGCCCATCGGGACAGATGCTTATAAGAGTTATTATTTTTGTTAGTTTGTCTTAATTTTTTCGTGTACCCTACTGGCAATGGCTCTGGCTCTTAGTGTAAGTAAACCTTATCTTAGCTTATTTTATTTCAATTTTTTTTTTTAAACATCTGATGGGTGGCGAAGTGTTCCAAGGGTTGCGTCAGTTGGATAGATTCCTGAAGTTTGCCATGGAGCACCGTGAACGTTTGATGTAGGTTGATGTTGTGGTAGGGACAGGTATTAGTTTGTTTGATAGTTATTAATTATTAGAATTATGAGTCGATTGTTGAATATTTGGACTGCAGGTACAGTTGGAGTTATTAAATAGGATTTAAATAGGATTGAAGGCCCGATGAAAACGCGTTACTTCTCTGTTTCCGAACAATCGATTTTTATTAAATATTAAATGAACTATATTCTGAGTGTCACTACTAGAGCCCGAGATGAACAAATAAAATCCGTTACAAGAGTCAAAATAATTCAGTATGTTCGAATTCGGGATATAAAAGCAAGTTGGCTTTTCAGTTAAAATTAAAGTTTTTTCCTTCTTTCTTATCAACTTCAAAGAAGCACATGCCTTCTAAACGGGCATCCCAACCGAGGGTCTGTTCACTTCTGTCGCAAGGTGTACACGCTCCCTGCCTCCGGCCTGCCTCCGTGTCTCTCTGACTTTTGATGTACGCCAAAAATTTCCTTCTTTCTTATCAACTTCAAAGAAGCGCATGCCTTCTAACCGTGCATCCCAACCGAGGGGTTGCTCACTTCTTTCGCAAGGTATAACGTTCCCTGCCTCCGGCCTGCCTCCGTGTCTCTCTGACTCCTGATGTACGCCAAAAATTTCAGTGAGCAACCCCTCGATTCCAACTTTCATTACCTTAAATCGCACTTGCTAGCGGCAAAGCTCTTTTGCCTGTCGGTATCGACATGGGGGATATGACAAGGGATCCCTGCGACTAATTTTCCAAGTCACGTCTCTCCTGTCACGGTTTACTCCTCGCCTGAAAGCAGCTGTAGTTCCTGTCGTAACTGTCTCATCGCTAAGTAGTTTCACCAGGGGACAGAGGGGTTTGAGAAAAAGTTGTACCTACCGCTCCCGCTATTTGCGAAGGATTCCTTGGCATTCGGTTCACTTTGTTGCGGAACTTGAGGCATGAAGTTCAGTAGCCAATTTAAGAATCCCAAACCGTAGTGAGGGGATACCTGTGACTTTGTAGAAGTTGTCCGTCTTTCCGTCTGTGAGCACGAATTTTCGAAGGGGCTTTTGTCCAAACTTGGTGTGAGAATTCTTTGGGTCAAAATACAAGTCTGTAGCCTTATTATTGAGGGTTTCAATTATCGAGCATAAACACTTTTGGAAGCTACTGAAAGCTAATTATAGGTTGAAAATCCATTCCAAATCAATATCAGAACCTTTTTTTGCCGGACAAGTCTTTCGCTTAGAATTCGGCCAGAATCTGAAATTTGTTAAAAGTAAAGATCAGATGTGGAGTCAACAAATTTCAATGTGTCCTTTCCCTCTAAACCAACTATTTCATTAATTTCAACAAATTTTGGCCTATTCATCTGAAAACTACGCCCCTCACCCACCGCACCCTCCTCTAAGAATCGTTCTACCAAGTTTGAACAAAATATCTCAATCCCTCCGAGAGTAATAAATAACAACAGACAGACAGACGGGTGGACGGATAAGCTTTACAAAGTTATAGATATCCTGGTACTATCCTGCTCGCTTGCGGAGGCAGGCAGTTCAAACCAGTTGTTTCTCATTATTTGGCTTGGGAGGAAAAGGAGTTTGGCGAGAGTACCATTTTGGGTTTGCTTATGAAATTTTGGATGTTTAAAAAAAAAAAAAAAAAAAAATGAATGAATGAGTCCAGATACAGCAAGGCAGTTTGTTTTTTGTGATAGCCCACCGGTAGAATTCTTGGTGGGTTAGTTCACATACCCTATCTTATTAAGCTGCCCGGCTGTAGTAAGGTGCAGGATATAATACTAAAGTTTTGGGATCACAAAAAGTAGACAAAATAGTAGATTCAATTCAATTCAATTTATTCTCAAAAATTCGCTCACGGACGAAGCCGAACATGAATTTCTTCCGTCATGTATAACTTAACAATGAAAAACAACTATAACTAATGTTATTTTTTGGTCAATGTATATGTATCTCACAATAAAACTAAGTAAAAACTTTATTCATACGTAACAAGTCAACTTATCAAAACATCTCTAAATAAAACTCATAATTCGGTCAAATCACCCCGAACTAAAAACCAGATAATATCAACAATTATTATATCTACAATTCAATAACAACACACACAAAATACGATTAAATTATGGAGGTGTTTCGGAATGCCCGTTAAAAAGGTCAGTGAACGAAGGAACAAAACTTTTCTTGTATTGGTCATGGGAATAGGGTACTGGCTGCAACTTTGGAACAGGCTGTGCAGCAGCTCGTGCCCGTCTTGGCTTAATAGGTAGATATGCAGGGGGGAGAATTTCTCGTAGACCAGGGCTCTCCAACGTTTTTAGACCCAAACTGACACACAACTCTTTTCGGCGCTGTGCTAACAATTCTAAATTAAATCTTTTCAACAGTTTAAGATATGGGACTTTAGGGGACTTCGAGGCCACAAGGAGGGTTCTATACTGCACCCGTTCGAGTATATCCGACTGATCACGGGTCAACTCGAAATGCCAAACCTGGCAACAGTATTCCAGGGTTGGACGAATAAAAGTCACAAAGGTTACCAACAGATGGTCAGTGGGTACTCCATAACGGGCCAGGAGTTTAAGTGACCGGATTGCCATATTACCTTTCTTAAGCATGCTGTCAACTTGCTTATTCCATTTTAGATCATGAGTGATGCGTATTCCAAGCAGCTTGATATCATCAACCTGTTGGGACTTAGGAAGGGATGGGAAAAACTGTGGTTCAGTTTTTAAAAAGTGTATAGTTAGGACGACAGATTTGTCCACGTTGACTACCATGTCATCCACAACAGCCTCCTCACAGATGTCGTCAATGATGACTTTTGCACTGCTGTTTATGTTCTTTCGGCAAACTTCCAGGAGCGACAGATCATCCACGTATTTCCATCTATCTGTGAAAGACAGAGCAAGCTCGTTGACCATAACTAAGAAAAGGAGCGGTCCCAACAGGGTACCTTGCGGAAACCCACACAAAATTGGTAAACTAGCAGAGAAAACTGTTGTATGCTTAATTTTTTGTGTTCAATCAATCATCGCATTTATTCCTGAATATCTGTTTCACAACATGATAACATAGGACTGTCAACTTAAAAAAAATATAATTGATATAGACAATTCGTTTTAAAACTTGTACGACTTCATAACTTGTAACAAAATTAAACGGTATGTCAACATAAAAAATAAACAAAATTAAACGATATGTTAAACATAAAAAATAAAAAAATATGTAATATTAGATTAATTGTCAAAAGATTTTACGTGTCTTCACTTGTTAAAAAAATTCACAAAATATGGCACAAATGAGTTAAAGAATCTATCAGAAGAGTGACTAGGTGGGTTTTGTAGCGTTACTTTATTTGCCGTTCTGGTGCGTGCTTGTTCACCATTTTTTACTACGTATAGTCAAGCAGAATCCCCCTGCGCTTTTCTGTTGACAAACACTTCCTTCCGAATTTCATGACTAAGTCATGAACTGACTTAGTTTTCATGACTAAGTCATGAAAATCTGCCTAATTGAAAATGTTCAATTAGAAAAAAACCTAGCAACCAGTCGAACTAGGAACGGTTGAATTTTGAATTTAATTAAAAGTTTGTCAATGAGCTTGCTATGGTTAATTAGGTCAAATACTTTCTTTAGATCTGTCGCTATTAAATTTATCCAAGTATGAGGGTTATCCAAATTCTTTAATATCCGATCTAATAAACTAACTAGATAATGTGCTGTTGACGTTTTTGGCAGGTTACCAAACTGCTTAGGGTCAACATGTTTAAGGATGTTTTCTTTCAACCAGGATGAAAGGAACTTCTCATAAACTTTACTGAAAATAGGGGTCATAGTTATGGGGCGTACCCCCGTAAAATCATCAGGGGAATCCTTTTTCGGAATGGGTGTAACATATCCGGTCTTCCAAACTGCGGGATAATCACCAGATACCGTTATTTCGTTAAAAATTTGAGAAAGTGGACCACTTATTTTTTCTGGAAATGCTTTAATAATCTCTATGGATATATCTACTGGTGTTATAGTAGTTCGCTTAAGTGTTTTAAACTTTTGAACTACATCTTCTTCACTAATTTGGGGGAAATCGAAATCTGGTGCGGCATTTGGAATTTCGTCCCGGGGAAGGGGAGGGAGAGTCTGAACTATAGAAGCTAAATGAGCATTTAATTTGTTTGCTGTTTCAAGTTCACTTTCATCGAGGTTGAAGTCAACACCTTTCTGAGACCTTTGTTTTACACTACTATACCATTTTCTGGGATTCGACTTCAGTAGGTGTTCTGTCCTTTTGGTATAGTGGTTGGCCGCGGCATTCCTCGTAATTTTACGAATTTTGTGTTTTAATCGTTTTGCTTGGTCATTCTTACCGGCTCGAAAAAGACGCAGTTATTCAAAAATTAGGTCTTTAACGGCCTTCGTAAAATAAGGCCTGTCGGAGGAGTGTCGCCTTATTTTTTTTTTCCGGAAAACATTCATGATATTTTTCGAGTACTGTAGTTTGAAAGATACTAGCTTTACTATTCGTATCTTTTGCCGTGTTGACTGCTTCCCATTTCTCCTGGTAAATCCAGTCGCCAAACTTCAGGAGGCCTTCATCAGTTACTGGTCGAGAAGTAGTTTCTGTCGTCGTGTATTATATTTTAACGCTGTTACACGGGTTTAATTCTAATGTATAGTGGCAAGTACCGCCAAGGGGAGAACCAGCAACAGGTTCTTCATAAAACTCCGACATATTCGTCGAAATTACATCAAGCGATGTTCCGCCCCTGGTCGTAGGGCACTTTACCAACTGTTTAAGGTCTAATCTTCTAATAATATAATCTAGACGTAATTCATTACCATCACCAATAATAAAAATTCCACAACCTCAAAATTTCACGGATACATAATCTGCGCAAAGTTGGAGTTCCTCCAAGAATGGGGCTGAACGGGACTGTGCGTTCTGCCCGGGCGAGTAGTAAACAAGACCAAAGGTTTCGATGGGATCCCAAAAATTCAATATCTGATCCAGACAACTGGGTCTTGTCTTAGCCAGATCCAGTCATACCCAGACTCCTTGAACATTTTTACAATTAAAATTCAGAAACAGATTAAGTCCAAATAGCTAATCATCTGAGAAAAACTTCCTGCCACTACCGCCAATTTCCCGATTTCGGCCAAACTCCAGAACAAATTGTCCGGCGAAAAAAAGAAAGCTCAAAAATGAACTCAGAGTATCTTCTTTCCCCAATAATGAACATCTAATCAACTTCAAATAAAATTTAACTTATAACAAATTTTCTGACTCCAGCCGGATTCTGGTCGAACTATAAGTCCGGGTAAAATATGATTGTCACACACGGATTCAGCATCTCTTCTTACACCTAAATCGGTTATCTAATCAACTAGAAATAAAACTTTAACTTCTACCAATTTTCCGGTTCTGGCCGGATTCCGGGCGAACGACATGTCCGGATAGAAAATTGTTTTCACATAAGTGTTCAGCATGTCTTCTTGCCCTAAATTGAACATCTATTCAACTTCAACTTCAACTTTTAACTTTAACAAACTTTCCGGTTTGGCCCGGTTTCCGGGCGAACTACTTGTCCGTCGAGAAAATGGTTTTCACCACCGTGTTCAGCGTGTCCTCCTACCCCTAAGTCGAACATGTAATCAACTTAAAATAAAACTTTTACTTTTAACAAACTTTCCGGTTTGGGCCGGATTCCGGGCGAACTACTTGTCCGTCGAGAAAATGGTTTTCCCCATCGTCTTCAGCATGTCTTCCTACCCCTAAATCGAACATCTAATCAACTTAAAATAAAACTTTTACTTTTAACAAACTTTCCGGTTTTGGCCGGATTCCGGGAGAACTACATGGTCGATGAGAAAATAGTTTTTGCAGTCGTGTTCAGCATTTCTTCTTACCCCATAATCGACTATCACATTAGCTGTTTAAAAATATTTTGTTTGTCCCTTAATTTGAAACCCCTCCCCCACCCCTAAATGTAGGGCTACAAAGCCCATCTACGAACTTGACTGGTCCGACGACCCAACGAATCCTCACACCAAGTTTCATCAAAATATCTCATTCCTTTCGAGAGTTATCGTGCTTACAGACGGACGGACGGAGTCGTTTGGGCTTTAGATAAACCCACATGATTTCATCCGTTTCCTGTAGGCAAGGGACATCAACAGTACGAGAAATAATTTTAGCATGTGTATGTATACCGACTCCACCCACTTACTGATACAGACGCTTTAGTAATGGATGCCAAGCTTTCTAGTTCTACAGTTTTTTCCGGGTTAAGACTCTCATCGTTGCTATAAAGGAATTTGGGGAAAAATACTCACTGGATTTATACTCCTTTGTTTTGGTTCTAATGCGGCTTTTAACAGAGGGCTCAGGCTGGGGATCGACTAAAACCAGGAAGGGAAGGGAACGCGAGAAAAGCAGGAAGGGCATACTAAAACCAGGAAGGGCATACTAAAACGAGGAAGGCTGTCGCCATAATTTAATGATGCGAAAAACTAGAAAGTCGCACCGTTCCCTTCCTCAATTTAGTATTCTTTGAGGGGTCAGCAAATTTTCAAATTCAAAGTTCACCATCCCTTCCTCGTTTTAGTATCCTGACATGGGTAGGCATTAAATTTAGTGAGGGGTCGGCAACTATACAAATTGTAAGTCACCTTTTCATTTCTAGTTCTGACGATAGGCGACTAAAATCCTCGAGTCCAGCGAGGGGTCGCCAACTAAGATATTTTAAGTCCACCTTTTCCTTCCTCGTTTTAGTACTTTAGGGCACTACCCGTGAAAAGCAACTAAAAGGATGAAAGAAATGATGTACTTCAAAATTTGATAGTTGCCGGCCCCTCAAAGAATAAGAATTTCCTTCCTCGTTTTTTGAATTTTCAATGTACGAAAACGAGGAAGGAAATGGTGGACTTGAGATATCTTAGTTGCCAACCCCTCGCTGGACTTGGAGGATTTTAGTCGCCTACCGTCAGAACGAGAAATGAAAATTTGAATTACAATTTGTATAGTTGCCGACCCCTCACTGAACTTAATGCCTACCCATGTAAGGATACTAAAACGAGGAAGGAATGGTGAACTTTGAATTTGAAAAGTTGCCGACCCCCCAAAGAATACTAAATAGAGGAAGGGAACGGTGCGGCTTTCCAGTTTTTCGCAGCATTGAATTCTGGCGACAGCCTTCCTCCTTTTAGTATGCCCTTCCTCGTTTTAGTATGCCCTTCCTGGTTTTAGTATGCCTTCCTGCTTTTCTCGCGTTCCCTTCCCTTCCTGGTTTAGTCGATCCCCTCCGGCTGTACGTCAAATGGAACTGCTAATTTCTCAACTAGCCCATCGTGGTCGTCCGATAGAGCGATTGAACTAAATCGGTTGCTGGTGGAGCAAATGGCAGAAAAAAATGATTGATGACGATTGGGGTGGAAAAGAGACTGGGGGTATGGTGGGGGTTGTGTCAAGTTCGTCAGAAACGGGCTGCCCGTGTGACCGGTCGGAGTCATATGTGGCTTCGAAGTCGATACAGTTGGAGAGGCCTGGTCGGGGAAAGGGTGGGGGTATCGAGAGGCTAAAAACGATATGTGGGGATACCCCCGGTGGTTGAAAGAGTTTCGCGGCTTTGGAAGTTGTTCGTGAGCATACTCGATCCCACGCCTGTCATGGGGGGGGGAGTCGATGTTGGGAGGAGGGGGTGGTAGTCAATTGAGCATGCTCGTTAAAAAAAACGCTGTACATTGTCACTTGCCCTGGTTAATCTTTTTGGATTCCCTGTTACCCTGACTCTCGGCTGATTTAGGCACAAAGTCGGAGAGCGTGCGGGTGCCTAATACTGGCTTTTCCAGCTTTTCCTCACGGACTTTGTCGCATCCGAAACAAGCACCAGATGAAAACTTTCTACATACTAAAACATGATCATAAATGCACATCGCTCCATTGCGGCAATTTCCTGTCACAAAAAATTTACAAATGTGTTTATATTCACAGTTCTTTCCCGCTCGGCATTTTCCGGCAAATAAACGGGCGCAAACACCATCCGAAACATCCTGGTTAGACTTAGGCTCGTTTTCTCGCCCTGAAGTTTGACTTCCATTGTCCTCCCGCTTTTTCAAACTTTTCACTCAGGCCTGCAGAATTTGTGAAAGGCATCGTGAGTTCCATACGCTGGATGTTGGAGCTTCCTTATAGAGAAGTCGACGTTGCCGCTCAAGAGCCGATAAAGTCTGTAAGTACTGCATTACAAGCAGTACTTTTTTGCCCTTTGATGCGTCTGCATATGTTACGATACTTATTGCAAAATCGGATTGACAAATAGAAGAACAAATCGTGTAGGCAAAAAACATGCGTATTATGTACATATACTCTTCTCCATGCTTTACTGCTACCCTATAAGCCTCTCTGGATTTTATATTCCTTCAAAATATTTATCTTCGGTCCATCTACATAATTCCGCCCTTGGCCCAACACAGCCCATACATGCAAAAGAATAAATTTTCATTAAAGCACTAGCAATAGAGAGCATAGATTTATACATGAAATTGTGCAGGCAGGCACCAGTTTCAAATTGAAGATGGACTAAAATCTATAAGTGATAAAAATATGCGGCAGTTACCCGGCCCCACAGCCAGCATATCTTCTTTGAGTGATAAATAGAATAATCTACATAAACAAAAAAGTATTTTTTTTTCCTACAACTCGGACAGCGCTGCGATCTATTATTTCTATCCATGTCTGTTCGCGATTTCAGCTGAGTTTATCATTCGTTTTTCACATTTAGGTTTGCGGTAGAGAAATGGTATCAGATGTGCCTCTTAAACTTTAAAAGTCCTCTCATTGTCAAAGAAACTAGAGCTTACAGTCGGCTGTTAGCTCATAATCATCTTGGGAAATGAGGGGTTTGCAGCTTTTGCTAGTTGGTGTGCCTGTTATTTCTTTCCGGTGTATTCGATGGTAAGAACAATTTGGTTCCCAATGGTAAGATATGCAAGGGATTTGTAAGTAATAATCGGCTGTTGTGCTACAATCATCTTCAGCGATGAGGGGTTTGCAACTTTTGCTAGCTAGTTTAAATCTGACGATTAGAAAGTTTGTGTCGATGGTCTATCGCTGTAACCTAGGATTAACTGTTTACGCAACGGGTACAAACGATAATGTAAAACAAAGAGGTAGTTTCATAATAGATAATAGTGTCATCTATGGTATTTTAATCTTGAAAAGGTACGAATAGCTTTACAATAGCAACTAGATTATATAAAATATTGTTCCAAGTTTTCATCCGTCACGATGTCTACGATTGAAAAGGATAAAGTTCAACTGACTGCAAAGTCAATTTAGTCCCTTCTTCCGATATTAGATTTGTGTATGTTCCGGAGGGGGGGGGGGGGGTTCAACCCCTGGATACGGCCTGAGCTCCGTTCTAGCAAGCAAGCAGGCAGGCACCAGTTTCAAATTGAAGATGGACTAAAATCTATACGTGTTAAAAAATTGCGGCAGTTACCCGGCCCCACAGCCAGCATATCTTCTTTGAGTGATAAATAGAAAAATCTACATAAACAAAAAAGTGTTTTTTCCTACAACTCCGACAGTGCTGCGATCTATTATTTCTATCCATGTCTGTTCGCGATTTCAGCTGAGTTTATCATTCGTTTTTTACATTTGGGTTTGCGGTAGAGAAATGGTATCAGATGTGCCTCTTAAACTTTAAAAGTTCTCTCATTGCTAAAGAAACTAGAGCTTACAGTCGGCTGTTAGCTCATAATCATCTTGGGCAATGAGGGGTTTGCAGCTTTTGCTAGTTGGTGTACCTGTTATTTCTTTCCGGTGTATTCGATGGTAAGAACAATTTGGTTCCCAATAGTAAGATATGCAAGGGATTTGTAAGTAATAATCGGCTGTTGTGCTACAATCATCTTCAGCGATGAGGGGCTTGCAACTTTTGCTAGCTGGTTTAAATCTGACGATTAGAAAGTTTGTGTCGATGGTCTATCGCTGTAACCTAGGATTAACTGTTTACGCAACGGGTACAAACGATAATGTAAAACAAAGAGGTAGTTTCATAATAGATAATAGTGTCATCTATGGTATTTTAATCTTGAAAAGTTATGAATAGCTTTATAATACCAACTAGATTATATAGGATATTGTTCCAAGTTTTCATCCGTCACGATGTCTACGATTGAAAAGGATAAAGTTCAACTGACTGCAAAGTCAATCTAGTCCCTTCTTCCAATATTCTTTTGTTGTTGTTTTTACAAGGCTGAAGAATTGCTTTTGATCATGTGACTGTTCTTTTTAGAAAATACCGTTTTAAAAGTTTCGATAAGTTGACAACTTCAGTATTGACCAACAGCGAACAAACAAAACCAAAGTGTTGCTCTCGCAACACTTCAGGTTGCCCAGGCAACTTAGGTCTAGTCTTGTCTGTAATTCGGATTAATTTTCTCTCAGTAGAGATAAGATTAAAACAGAGTAACAATTAATGCGGTTAACTTTAATCCTTACTCGTAGAAATTTTGTTTTACAGGCAAGCCGACTTTCAGCCAGTGATTCCGATTTGGGAGCTTTTCTCATTTGCTGAACATAGATTCGGGTAATTCCATTTCTGACCTTGTCCCAGGAATGCCTGAAGGAAAGAGACAGAGATGACTCGTGCTTTTCATGTTGCAACTTTTTCTTTCTTAATGGACAGAAAATCTCTTTCAGAAAACGTTGCCACTGGCATGTACACGCCAGACGAGATGCCATCATGAGTGGACTTTTCCCCCCTTACTTTGGATAGAAGAAAGAAAAGAACTTTCACGGCGGAATCTCTACAAGAGGGGTACTTAGCTCTCTGTGACACAGGCCGTGGGTTGAATAGGAAAGCAACGACTCGAGGGAAATTGCATGCACGTTTTCGTCGTCACGTTCGACGTGAAATTGAAAGAAAATGCTTTCAGTTCGCTGTCGAGAGATCTAGCACTAGATACTGTTTAATTTATGTAGGCTATTCTGATTTGTATTGTATCAGAAATTATATCAACATGATGGTATCAAGCTCTGATCTTCTGTTCCCAACGTTGGCCATGAATCCCGGTCTTTCATCAACTGCTTTATGTGGAGCCAAGGTGAATCTCAGATCCACCCACCATGGAGATTGAAACCTCCCATAGGATGTGTCCTGTACGTTATTGTGTTGCGAGAGCAACACTTTGGTTTTGTCCTCGTTTTTTTTTTTTTTTTTCCTATGCCGCCGATTTCGTTTTAATCCTGGTAACTGGCAAGGGTCTAACCTGTGCGGTTTTTACGGAAAGTGTGGACCTTAGGCCGGATTGATGAATATGATATTACATTTTGGAAAGCTCCGTAGAACTCTTGCCTGGGACCAATAAGGATGGTATTTGCTTGTCCTCGAGCCAGGGCCTACGGTGTGCGAAGTGAAGTGGAGTTATATAGCCCGTGTCAGAGAGGACTATCTGACGTTGTGTAGCGAACCTTTCGTTTCATCAAACCACGTTTCTGCTTTCGAGTGGAAACCACCGTTCTAGCACGCAAGCAGGCAGGCACAAGTTTCAAATAGAATATGGACTAAAATCTACAAGTGTTAAATATATGCGGCAGTTACCCGGCCTCGCAGCCAACATATCTATTTTGAGTGATGAATAAAAAAATCTACAGAAACAAAAAAGTGGCTTTTTCCCATGGGTCCAAAAGTGCTGCCATCTATTGTTTCTATCGATGTATGTTCGCCATTTCAGCTGAGTTTGTCATTCGTTTTTTTGCTCTTGGGTTTGCGGTAGAGAAATGATATCAGATGTGCCTCTAAAACTTTAAAAGTTCTCTCATTGCTAAAGAAAGTAGAGCTCACCCTTTGCCCCTTTCTAAGTGGTGACGTTAGAAAGTTGGCCTACGGCGAAAAAGTCAACTTTTGAACTAAGACAAGTAGATTTGTTTTTTCGACGGCAATCGATAGCCGTTGATGAGCTGGTCAAAGTATATGTCATCCATCTTTTGGTACAAAAATTCCTTCATGAGATACACCAGTTTGAAAATTTCAGTGGGTTGACAACTTCAGTAGTAAGGTACACACTGAAACCAAAAATAGGCGATACCAGTTGTGAGACATGTAGGGGACATGTACGCAACAGTCAACTGTTACCTCATAATCATCTTCGGCAATGATGGGTTCGCAGCTTTTGCTAGTTGGTGTACCTGTTATTTGTTTCCGGTGTATTCGATGATAAGAACAATTTGAATCCCAATTGTAAGACATGCAAGGGACTTGTAAGTAATAATCAGCTGTTATGCTACACTCATCTTCAGGGATGAGGGGCTTACAACTTTTACTAGCTGGTGTACCCATTATTTTTATCCGGTGAACGTGATGTCTATCACGGGAGAGGGACTTGTAAGTAAGAATCGGTTCACGAGGGGCTAAAACTTTTGTAAATTGGTGCACATTGTATTCGATTTCTATAAATCTGACGGTAAGAAAGTTTGTATCGATGGTCTATCGCTGTACCTACGATTAACTGTTTACGCAACGGGTACAAAACGATAGTGTAAAACAATGAGGTAGTTTTGTAATATAATTAACAGTGTCATCTATGGTATTTTCATCCTGAAAATTTACGATATCTTTACAATACCAACTAGATTATATAAGATATTGTTCCAAGTTTTCATCCGTCACGATGTCTACGGTTGAAAAGGATAAAGTTCAACTGACTGCTAAGTCAATTTAGTCCCTTCTTCCGATATTCTTTTGTTGTTGTTTTTAGAACGCTAGATTTTGAGCATGTGATGATTCTTTTTAGAACATACCGTTTTAAAAGATTTGATAACTTGACAACTTCAGCATTTAATCGACAGCGAAAAAACAAAACAACCAAAGTGTTGCTCTCGCAACACTTTAGTCGGCGAAGCCGGACAAAGGTTGCCGCAACACTTCACGTCGCCCCGGCAACGTAGGTCTAGTTATCCATTACGATTATAAGTATCTTATACATCATGTCGTGATATCTTAACAAGCGTTTGGGAAAGCCTCTTTACGGCAGTTTAGATTTGGTTAGGCCATCACCTCTTGTCGAAACAAGAATGCTTTCCTAGACGCTTCTTCAGAAGTTCATACTACATCGGAACGAGGCCTGGTAATAAATCCTTTCCACAAAACAATATGACCGAAGGGGACCAAGGCGGGGGGGGGGGGCATTCCAATGGTCGCTGATGTTTCCCAAATTGTTGCCACCTAAATCAGGGTCCATGAGTTGTCAGGGGATGACATCCCAGATGATTCAGTCTACCGCCAGCACAAAATACAACCTGCGGCTGCACTACCCTGGGCCAAAACAGCAAAAGCACCCTACAGGCTTAACGTCTTTTTATGGCACTTGCCTTTCGGTGCCATATATATGGCACTATATAGTGCCGCTATATAGTGCCATATAGCGATCACTTTTCTGTCGGTCGGTCGGTTAGTCTGGTGTTTGCGAGTTAGGGTACTTCCAGATGTGCTAGAACGATGAAACTTGGCGGGCATATTAGGGACCCAACCAGACTGACTTGGAAATAGTCAACTGCTCGATCTGACCATCGTGGTCAGATCGACAATTTAGTGACATACATAACTTTCGAATGGGTAATCGGATCTTAATGAAGCTTGATCTTTGGAAAGACTTCATGTCTCAGATGTCGACCCATTTCAAGTCCGGACCGAATCCGATGAATGTGAGGAGGAGTCGGTGGGGGGAAGCGGAAACCATGTGACACGCTTAGAGTAACTTGGTAGGAGGAACAAGCACAAGTCCTAGGTACATCATTGACAGAACCGGACCGGATTCGTGCACTGTAGGGGGAGTTGGAGGGAGGTTTTGGAATGTGGGGGATACGGAGTTAAGCTACGTCCGGGTGGGCTAGGACAATGAAACTTGGCAGGCAAGGCAAGAATCCGACAGATTAACCTGGAAATAGTCAACTTCCCGATCCGACCACCGTTGGGGGAGTAGAGGGAGAGGGAATCCTGAATCGTGAGGAATGTCTAAAATTGGAACGGGTGGTCGTATCTTAACGAAACTTGATATTTGGAAAGACTTGTCTCGGATGACCGGATTACCCGTGTCTCGGATGACCCATTTAAAGTCTGGACCGGATCTGATGAATGTGGGGGGGGAGTCGGAGGGGGGAACCGGCAATCTTGTGACACGCTTAGAGCGGAGCGATTGGGGTGAAACTTGGTGGGAAGGACACTCATAAGAACTAGATGCGTCAGTACATCTGGTGTGAGTGAATCGGATCGGATTTGGGCAATGTGGGGGGAGTTAGAGGGGGGAGGGGGTGTGGAATTCCGTCTATTGCGAGTTAAGGTATTTCCAGATGTGCGAAGACGATGAAACTTGGCTTGAACATTAGAGACTTGACATATTCAGCTTAGAAATAGTCAGTTCTCCGACCTAACCTTCGTGAGGTAGTGGGGGGAGGGGGGGGTCTCGAATCTTATGGTATGTACAACTTTTGAACGAGTGGTTTAATCTTAACGAAACTTGATATTTGGAAAGACCTCGTGCATCGGATGTCCTGTTTTAAGTCCGGACCGGATCCGATGAATGTGTGGGGGGGGGGGAATCTTGCGAAACGGTTAGAGTGGAGCGATTGGGATAAAAATTTCGATGATCGCGAATTAAGGTACTCCAGATTTGCTAGGGCGATGAAACTTGGCTTGAACATTAGAAACTTGACAAGATTGGCTTAGAAATTGTCACTTCTCAGATCCGACCATCCCTTAAAGTACTAATACTAACCTTAAAGTACTAATCCTAACCACAAAGTACAAAAAATGCCTTTAAGCAAAGTATACGTTTTTTTTTAATACGTGCTTTTACCGGAAGTCACGGAGAAGTGCGATTTTGGAAGTATGCAGTTTGGATTCCGTGCGGGAACTAGCTGTGCTCATGCTCATCGTGTTCTGACAACCGTCATGAAACAGGCGACCCGGGAAAAGTTTGAAGTTCACCTTCGTTCAATTGATATAACCGGTGTTTTTGATAACGTCGTCCACTCATAGGCTCTTTTATCCCTGACGCGATTTGGAGTGAACCACTCTATTGTGCTAATTCAGCTATTAATATCAAATGGCAGGGTCAGATATCGGAGAGTATCCCAGTGCAGAATGGTGTTAGACAAAGGGGTGTTTTATCTCCTTACATTTTTAAGTCTGCCATCTCTAATTGTCTTAATTCACTTTTGCCTTCTTATTTTTACAAAGATGTTGCTATGAGTTATATTGCGTACGCTGACGATGTGTTGCTCGTCAGTAGACGTAAATCTACAATTGAAAAAAATGTTAACATTCTTTCTTCAGAATTTTCAAAAATTGGTCTTGGCATTAATTTTTTGAAATTTGACTATCTCTGCTTTAATGCTTTATGTTCCAGTGAACCAGTGCCGCTGTCCGTGGGACCTATTTCGATTCCAGTAACCAATTCGTTAAAGTGGCTTGGCCTCAGTTTAAAAAAAAAAACGCTTTCCAAGACTTGTTCTGCTATTATTCAAGAGACCTCTAGGTTGATTCGCATAGCATATGGTCGTTTATGTCCAAACAAAGGTCGCTACAACCCGGAAAGTACTTGGGCGAATTTATAGTGCTTTCTGCACTCCTTACATCTTGTATTGTTCCGGTGTTTATCACATTTAAAAAGACACTAAAGCTTTGAAGACGTGTTACTATAATCATTGTAATTTTTTGATGTACCTTCCTCGTTCCTGTCGCAACCACAAATAGTTCAGAAGTGCGGCGTCCAAGATGTGATACGCTCACTCCAGAAAACGTCAGCGTCAGTACTATCTACATCTCGTCATCTTGGTCTTCGAGTACATGATGTTTTTCATGAATTTTTCAGGCCCAGTTAGTATTTATGTCTAAATTTGTGTGTGTGTTAATACTGTTATTTATCTTGTGTTATTTCGCGTTATTCCGTTTACTCCGCTACCACATTCTGTATTTGGCGGAAATAATATATATATATATATATATATATATACATTTTAACTCAGGGGTGTTGCTCAAAAACTAATTTTTAGCACCTTAAAGTGCGTTTCTTAACCGAAAAGTAAACAAAAATACTTTACCCAACCGATATAATATATCCATGATCTCCAAGGGCCCATGATAATTTTTGCCTCAAGGCTTTTGCTTACAACTGAATTTCCTAAAATACAAACAATAATTTTGAGCAAAATATAAACTTTCATGATTCCAATGAGCTTATCATCATTTGTGCTTTAAGAGTGTCCATTACAGATGAATCTCTAGCGTCCCTTAAAGTGCGCATCAGCAAAGCCAAATGCAGAAATAAAATAGTTTTTATGAACGATACATTCTCGTGATTTCCAAGGAACCATTTCCATTCTTATCTCAAGGGTTTTGCCTACAAATGATCACAACAAACCCACGAATTGACGAATTCCTGCTTTAATCCTCTGAGCCAGCCTTTCAAGTGCCATATGAGCTTCCAGCTCATGTTTTTACGGTCGCCCATCAGTTCTTGAGCTGACGACGGGGTTCTGCTAGAAGAACTTGCTTAACAAGGTGATGAAACGTGAGCGAACAAGCTCGACTAAAAGAAGACATGAAAGTAAGGCAAGACATTCTAAAAGAAGGCATGCTAAAATTAGGAGGCACGCGTCTATATTTTTCTTTAGCGTCCGGAGTTTTCGGTTGCGCGAGCGAACAAGCTCGGCTAAAAGAAGACATGAAAGTAAGGCAAGACCAAAGACAATAATAGTGGGAAAGACCGGTGACTTCGCTAAAATCGGGTCTCTGAAAATCGATTGGAACGCCGCCTAGCGTTTGGACTTTGTCCAATTCCAGCCGTAGACGATTAATATCATCAAAGCAAGAGGGCGTGAATAGGCAATGTCTGTTAACATTAACTGATTCGAAATCGTGAATTCAAGATTTTTTTCCATGAAAAAGCGATTTATTCTTTCCTACTTGTTTTTTATTCCAATTAAAGAGGAAATCTGAACGGAGAAAGAATGCTCATCATAAACAAAACGGGCTTTGATGATGATTCTGCGGAAAGCGATGGAGGAAATTGTCAACAGAGCGATTCTTTAACGAAAAAACATCCGCTAAATGGCGCTGATTGTTGTGACTCATGGGGCTTACGGGAGTTTCCGGTCTTTCCCACTATTATTGTCTTTGGGCAAGACAGTCTAAAAGAAGGCATGATAAAATTAGGAGGCACGCGTCTATATTTTTCTTTAGCGTCCGGAGTTTTCGGTTGCACAATTCTTTCAGTTGAGGATGCTATACAGTTGTCTTCTGCGTTTCCATTCCAAACATGGATGCCAATTATCAGTAGTAGTAGTAGTAGTAGTAGTAGAATAGTTTTATTAACAAGACAATTCCATAAATAGCACAGCAAAAGCACTGCTTGCGAGGATGTGCTATTAAAGAACACAAAAAGAAGAGTCTTTCTTTTACTGAAATAAGGGATACGAGGGTGAAACCATGTACCAAAAAACTCCACACAATTACTTACACTATACAAAAACAGTATGTTTTCTAATCCCAAAGCAACAGAAAAAAATTAAAGAGAAACAAATTTCCTTAATTCATTTCGAAAGTGTACCTACCAAGCAACTCCATACGTAGCTCGGATTTAAATTGATCAACATTACCTAACTCCTTTGAACTTCTATTAAGCTTATTCCAAAGCTTAGACGCTCTATAAATAATTGAGAACGAGGACCTACTTGAAATCAAACGAGGAACCTGAATATCGCCTCCTGCCCGAGTATCGTGTTAGTGAACATCTGACCTCTCACAGAATATACCTTCAAAAAAATCTGGAAGGTGCCCATTATAATATTTATAAATGAAAATCAGCGTATAAAAATCACGCAATCCAGCTGCAGGCTTTATATTTATTTCCCTGTATACTGATCTCATCGACCAATTCCGCACTCCATAAAAAGCTCTAATGGCGTTATTCTGGATCACACGGATTTGACGAAGTATAGAAGGAAAAGTACCAAGCCGTATCGATGAACAGTACAAAATATACGGGTGTATCAGTCAGAATTATAGTAACCGCAAAATATCCTAAATTTTGTGATAATATTTATATGTGATTAATAATTATAATATAATAAATAATAGTAATTTATTGCACAAAAAGCCTGAGGCCATGGCAAAAATGGTAACAAAAAGAAAACACTTACACGAAATAATGAAACTAAACTAAAGGAAACTATAGTTTCTGTGGGCTAAGGCTGCGTTTAGGAACTTTACCAGCCTCTTCAAATCTTAAAACACTTACTTCCAATAATGTCCTCATCCACACTTAATCATTTATTGTAATTACATTCCCAACTAGACCAAAGGTATCGATGGGATCCCAAGAATTTAATATTTGATCCAGATAACTGGGTCTTGTAGATATTCGGTCTTCGACGGATTCAGCATGTGTATTTACCCAATAACCTACGTCGTATCTACTTTGACGAAAATGACCGAAACTTCTGCTGCCAAATTTCCGTGTCGGCCGGATTCCAGACAAACTAATTGTCTGGCAAAAATTGAAGCTTAAAACCGAATTTAGCATGTACCCTACATCGAACCTAAAAATCAACGTCAGATAAAACTTTTGGTTTTAACAAATTTTCGGTTTCAGCCGAACTTCGAAAGATCTCTACGTCCGGTGAGAAGTTGATAGTCATATACGTATTCAGCATGTGCATGTATTCTTACCCTCAAATCGAACATATTATCAAATTCAAATGAAATTTGATGAAATGAAAATTTTCCGGTTTCGGGCCGGATTTCGCCCGAACTAGTTGTCCGGCGAGATTCGTACTCAGTCCGTTTTCTTGCCCCTAAATCGAACCTTTAATCAACCCCAAACTTTTAGTTTTCACAAATTTTCCGGTATTTGCCGGATTCCGGGTGAACTACTTGTCCGGCGAGAAAATCATTTTCGTATGGGATTCAACATGTCTTCTTACTCCCAATCGACTATTTCTTTAGCTATTAAAATTTTTTTTTTGTTTCCCCAAACCCTTCCTCCACCCCTAAGTATAAGGCTAGAGAACCTGTCTTCGAACTTGACCTGTACCTTGACCCAAAGAGTCCTCATGCTAAGTTTGATCAAAATATCTCAACCCCTTCGAGAGTTGTCGTGCTAAAAGACGGACAACTTTTACGAAGTCATAGGTGCACTTCTGTTTTGGGATCCCAAAAATCTTAACCCACAGGTCATTTAGCTCACGGCATACACACCCCTAGGTTCACACAGAGCAAATTTTGGCGATGCAAGAGATTTTTTAACCGCAGCGACAGAAGATTTTATCGCTTGGATGTTCACACTGAATTTTCGTCGGCAACAGAATTTAACGCGAAAAATTTGAAAAAAAATCCCTTTTCTCGCTTTTCATACAAAATGGGGGTGAACAGCAATCATTATTTTTTTCTAAAAGTGAATCATCAAAAGGGTCGTCTTCTTACTCCCAATCGACTATTTCATTAGCTAATAAAAACATATTTTTTGCTTCCCCAAACCCTTCCTCCACCACTAAGCATAAGGCTAGAGAACCTGTCTTCGAACTTGACCTGGACCCAAAGAGTCCTCATGCCAAGTTTGATCAAAATATCTCAACCGCTTCGAGAGTTGTCGTGCTAAAAGACGGACAACTTTTACGAAGTCATAGGTGCACTATTGTTTTGGGATCCCAAAAATCTTAACCCACAGGTCATTTAGCTCACGGCATTCACACCCCTAGGTTAACACAGAGCAATTTTGGCGATGAACGACATTTTTTAACCGCAGCGACAGAAGATTTTATCGCTTGGATGTTCACACTGAATTTTCGTCGGCAACAGAATTTAACGCGAAAAATTTGAAAAAAAAATCCCTTTTCTCGCTTTTCATACAAAATGGGGTGAACAGCAATCATTATTTTTTCTAAAAGTGAATCATCAAAAGGGTCGTCCATGTTGTTGTTGCGTGCATAAAATCGTACTGTCGCCCGATTAAACTTGAATTTTCCCAACACTGAAAATCGACTGACGAAGTAACAGAAATCGCCAGTTTCGGCGACGAAAATCTCGGCGATGGCCGATATCGCCTCAGTGTGAACGTCTATGTGAACCTATAGGGTTCAAACTCTCATTGCCACTTCCACTATATTCGGGCCCCGAGTGATTGATCCTCATACCTCTAGGAGTGAGGAAGCCTTGTTTCAATCCGTAACGTCCGGTCGTCCGGCAGGAGAAGAAAAAGAATGGGCTAATTTGGGAAATCGTTTGATGTTCTTTGTCGAGGGCAATATAAGATTTAATCTTGCCATTTCCCCTGTTCTAGTTCGTTCCAGCGCTGGGCTTCATTAAGGAAGTGGGTAAAGAGAGACAGAGACAAATTTATATAATGGAATTTTACAAAACAATTCAGTATCATAACAGATCTCCCACGTGAAAATCTATTTTTTAGTTTGTGGCAGGACTCAATATTTTAATCACTTAGCATAATTATACTGGGAACAAAAAAGAAAAGAGAAAAAAATAAATGCATTACTATACATAAACACCTATCGAAATAAACTACGATCTGTGAGTGGTGGAAGTCCTATCAGTCAGATGTCTGTATAAATGAAAAAATATCCGTGCAGAGTTGTCGGTAAGCATTGACGATCATTGGGGTCTAACGAGAAACTAAACCATCTGGTCAAGAACAAATAAGCACCAAAACCTCTGTCTCCCTATCTCTGTAAAACGAATATGAATGAGTCGAATGAACCCCTGTATCCTGCGCAATGCCAACGAGCGGAGGGTAGGAGCTACGCAGAACATCACAATCCGTTACCTCTACAAAGAGCTATATTGCAGTAAATCCCCAAAGAACAAATTCCCAAAGTAAAAGCCGACTAGTTGTCTGGGCGCGCTCAAAGCGGGTCAGCGCGCCTGCTGCACTCATTCTTCTGAAATCCGCAACGGCGAAGACGAAAGTAGATCGGCATCGAAGCCCTGCAAATACTAGCTTAACTCTGTTCCGTCTTGGTATCCATAGTGGCTGCATGGGGGCCAAAGACGGAGGTTCTATTGGCTTATTTCTTCTTGACATTATGGCTCTAGACTGGAACATGAAGAATTGTCAGCTCGCTAAACCATTGGTGGGTGGTCATGGTGCCAGCTTAGTTTGTTTTAAACCATTTATTCAGTAGATTAAACTTGGAAGTGACGTAGACCGACTTGTGGTCCGGAACGCCTGAGCCACCTAGGTAGTTATATAGTAATGTTAGTTGATGTAGCCTACTGTGTTTAGGAGGCGCCGGTATCTGTTACCAACGTTCTTATTTCGTAGTTTTGTTTTTTTTTGTTACCCGTAGCATCTTCTCTAATTTAAGTTACTTTTATATTTAAAAAAAAGGATATTTCGTACTTTTTGTGGCTACTCCTCCATCCTTCAGTGACGTTAATTTTAATATATCTTTACCCACTTTTAAATTATTTAAACTATGCTGTTCTTGAATTGATCTTATATGGGTGCTGAGAAAGAATGTGCAAGAAATTATTCTTTACTTGTTTTGACAGGGATGGACAAAGAAAAACGTGAGTTTGAGCCCTAAGCTGAATAAGACATGACATTGCTCCCTCCGTTTCTTTGATAACTTAGGACAGGGATAATAATGTCATGCACTGCCGTTTGCCGGTCATCAAGACGATATCAGAAAGGTCCCAAAGACTTTGCTCAAGACCTTCTGTAATTCCCGTCTACACAACACATCACCTAACCTAAGGCATTTTTTCCTGCTCTCGCGAACAGTTTGCGGATTGCTTTGTACCTAGAATTTGACAAACAGCTGCTGAGGTGATTGTAGATTTTGTGGCTTGGGCGGGAAATTCAAATTTAACAGCAAAACTATTTCAAAACAATAAAATGAACTGCTTTCTTAAGCATGTAGACACAAAACTGAGGATCCTTTTTTGCACAGAATGGTAAGGACGAAACGCTTAAGTTCTATTTGTTGAGATTTTATCAGAATTTTATTTTTATTTTCAAAGATTTGAACGTACCGCCCCAAAAATTGTCAAAATGGCGTTTCCATGAGTTCCAACTTGTGGCTCGACTGTGTGGCCCAAAATCGTATTTCCACGACAAACACTCGCAAGTGTGTGGCCCGCTTTTGCGTCGCGTAAAATCGCCTCTAACACTTTTTTGGGATCCAGCCAAATCCTCTGATCTTGTTTTAAAACGTGGCTGAGCATTCTTCGAGAAGACCTCACGCCAATCCGAGGTCTCCGCTGTCATCGAAGGACACGGGAGCCTTTCTGGCTTTACCTCTCGATGTCCTTCACAAAAGACCGAGATGCATAGTACGAGCTGGTCCGTCAGCTGCTATCTCCAGAAAAAACTGCGCTGACACAAGTGTACAAGTATGTTTGTTCCTCCAGTTTAGGATTGTCTGCAGATTACCCACTCACAAAATGTCTCCAAGCAGAACTTCCCGAAAAAAGACCAATCAAAAAGGTTCCTTGTCCCAGTTCAAAAGTAAAGAAAAAGTCTAACAATAGCCTGTTTGCGGGTTTCAAAACTTTTGGCAGATCCAAAGGAGATTGAAGATTGATTAAGTTTGCATGGAAATATGAAAGTTTGTGCGCTATATTCATTATTTGCGTTTTTTATTTGCTCTGTTCTGTTCGCTGTTTTCTCTTTGTTTTATATTTTTCCCGTTTTTGTCAAAACACGGAACACGCTGTTTCTCATTTTTCCCGTTTTTGTACGCTATTCTCTGTTCCGTGTTCTCTGTTCCGCTGTCTGTTTTGCAAAAAACGGAACTTGCTCTCCTAGCATGTTTCATCACTGTTCAGATAGAAAATTGCAGAGAGATTCACAGATAGAAAAGAAAGAATTGCAGAAGTTTGGAGGATAAAGCTGGATCCTAAAGTATGGTCGTTTTGGAATAAAATTTGCAATTTAACAGATTTTCCGCTTAAGATATGCGTAGGATCTTAAATTTGTGTTTTCGTCAGAACAGTGACAAAACTTGAAACACGGAACAGCGTCAACAAAACACCAATTTTTTACCCAAACCAGACAACTGTGAACAAAGAACACGGAACAGGAACCAGAGGCAAAAAACGCAACTATTGATCTCATTAAACACCCAGAAGTGACAGTTAACCCCCGGTCCCAGATCCAAATTGTCTTCCAATAAGACTTTCTCCACATATCTGGAATACAAAGTATTCAAAGGGATTGATCCGTCTGTCCGTCCGTCAGTCTGTCCACCCGCCCGTCCATCCGTCTGCCTGTTAAATTAGCACGATAGCCCACAAAGGGATTGATATATTTTGTTGAAACTCGGTATGAGGATTAGTTGGGTCAAAGCACAGGTCGAGTTCGTAAATGGGACCCATTGTTGTATATTTAGGGGTGGGGGTGGGGTTCAAATTAAACGACGCAAAAAATAGTTTTATAAGACCAATGAGATAGTCGAAATAGGAGTAAGGGTTCAGTACTGAATCCATATCTTAAACATATTTTCTCGCCGGATCATTCTTCCGTATAGAATCCGGCCAGAACCGAAAAATTTGTTAAAAGTAAAAGTTTAATTTGAAGTTGATTACATGATCGGATTAGGGGTAAGAAGACATATTAAATCTGTACATGACAGTCATTTTCTACCCGGACAAGAAGTTCGTCCGGAATCCCGCCAAAACCGGAAAATTAGTTAAAGGCAAAGTTTTATTTGAAGTTGATTAAATGTTCAGTTTAAGGTTAGGAAGACATGCTGCATTCGTATATGACCATCATTTTCTACCCGGACATATAGTTCGCCCGGAATCCGGCTGAAACCGGAAGATTTGTTCTAAGTGAAAGTTTTATCTGAATTCATTATAGGCTCGAAGTAGTGGTAAGAGGCATGCTGAATTCGTAAATGAGCATTTTTTCTCGCCGACAAATAGTTTGCCCGGAATCTGGCCAAAACTTGAGAATTTGTTGGAAGTCAAAGTTTATTTGAAGTTGATTAGAGGTTCGATATAGGGGTAAGGAGATATGCTGAATTCGTTTTGAGCTTTAGCTTTTTTTCAGACAAGTAGTTCACCAGGAATCCGGCCGAAACCGGAAATTTCGCAGAAGTAAGGCAGGAAGTTCTGATCAGTTTCGTCAGAGTAGATATGACGTGTAGGGGTAAACTGAATCCATATCTGAACTTGGTTTTCTCAGATGATTAGCCATTGACCTTAATTTGTTTCTAAGTTTAGTATACAAAATGAAAAAGACGGGGTATCTACAAGACGCATTTGTCTAGCTCGGATATTCATTTTTGGAATCCAATCGAAACCTTTGGTCTTGTTTCTTTACTTTTTATACTTTTTAATAAAAGGTTGCTAGCATCACAATGTACAGATAGGCAGATAGCGATTTGGTTTAAGCATACACAGAGTATTTTGAGTCGCTCTTTAAACCCTTTACACAAAGTGTGTGTCTGAAGGCCAGCTTCACGTCCGTATTTCAACCTAGTCTTCTTAATCCCTCCTTCTGCATTTCTTATATTTATCTTTTATTGGTGGAGACAAGACCAGTTCAAGAATCAAATATTCCCATCCCAGAGTGCAACCGCTTTTGAGCAAAGAAGACAATAACAAGGAGGAAGAAATTGAAACTACTGCAAGGAAGAAGTATTTATAGGTTGACATCAGAAACTCGTAAACAAACCATTACCGACTCTTTATTGAATATTAGTTTGAAAGGAATATGAGAATCAGATCGTGGCGGAACTGCGGAATTTTGAGAGAGGCGACGAGCAAAGGGGTTAGAGACTTCGCTATTAAAGGATCATTTACGCGGTAGGTATTTTTCCCCGGCGACGAGAGGGGAAAGTGTTCACACGGTACCCGGGTATTTTTCAAGGGAGGGTATTGTCATCTGGCACTAGATTTCAAGGTTGTAATGCCCAGGATATCTCTCTACATTGGACACCAACATGTGTCCATTTGGATCACTTCTTATATGAACATAATCAAAATTATTGGCCGAAAATCCGATTTTGTTGTTGCTGACGCCGAAGAATACCCTTCGACAAACAAATGCCCGGGTAAAAAGTTGGAGAAATTGTAGTCCAAAATACCCGGGGATTTGTTGCTGTTGCGGGGAAAAATGCCCACGGCGTACGGGTAAAAAAAACCCGTGTAAACGTGGCTTCAATAACCGAAGGAAGTGACTGGTTGTCCAGCTTTGTCGTTGTTTTATTCTCGTTTATCTGTTTCCCTCGCTTTGGCAGAAGAAAAAGAAGCGTGAAAGAAAAATTGGAAAAGACAGAATGTAGACTTAGTTTCAAGCAGAAACGGTTCATTTTGAAACCGCCTAGACCTCGCCAATTGTTTAAATAAAAACAGTTATCCCAATTACTAGCCTACTTTTTCTACCAATTAAAGGATAAACACTTTAATAAGCAATTGACAATAAAAGTACATGAAAAGAAAACTACATTTACAGAGGTCAGCGCTGTAACTTTTCGCGAGGTTGGAATGAAGATATTAATAACAGTAACTATATTGCTAGAAGGGTGGAACACGCTCAATATAATATTCCGGATAATATCCACGGCCTTGACAGACCTTCATAGGTAAGATAAAATGGCAAGTACACTATCATTTGTCTGTTTCTATATTACCTAGTAGGTTCAGGTGGTGTGCACAATATTGCCTAAACGAGCGTCTATGTCGCGAGGACCCTGATGCTTTAAGCGCGACTCTGGCTGTTTGGAAATATCCGGTGGCTTATTCGCCTTGTGTTCTTGCGACTACGGCTAAAACTCACTTTGCTTTCCTAGGCTGTTCTTGCGCTCCGCTAGTTTTGGAAAGTGACACTGGAAATCTATGGGCGATTCTGGCGTTTACGTCTACATGGCAAAAGACCGTTAGAACAAAGCCGCCACCGTCATAAGGCTCAGTCAGCCAATCAGGTGTTTGCCTTTCTGAAGGGCAAACTGGACAACGTGACCCACCCCCAAAGGAAGGTTTTTCTCCCAGAAAATTTGGGCGCGATTCGGGGAGTTTTAATCTAGCCGTTCACCAGAACACCTGCTGGAACAGGAATTCAAACTGTATCACTGAAGTAAGTTTCTTTCCTTAGATCTATCTTCCTACGACGCCCTCGCAAAACTCGGCTCGGCTCAACTCACCAACTACAGCAGACACTCTGCCTATGAATGCCTTCTACAATACTAATCATCCAACCTCCTTCTGTCTCGCCACCTATCTATTATTATCTAACTTATATTTTATGCCTACTTCATACCATCATCAAAACCATGTAGTTACCACTTGCGAGTTTACTGTTTAACGCTCGGTTCACACTGCTGCTTCGTGTGCGAAAAGATTTTTTCTTTGATGTTCTGACGTGCGACAGAATCGCATGGACGTTCCCACTACCACGCAAACGCAAATGGAAAACGGAATCTTTTGACGAGCTTATTCTGCAAAAGGACAAAGAAACCCTCGGGGAAACAGAGTCTGAAGATGCTGCGAGATTACAAATCTGAATACCACCCATCATTAGGAAATTTTCAGTCAAACCCCATATGTCATCTTGTTCAAAACAGGTTAATACAATTTTATTCAGAAGATATTTTGCATTCAGCCATCCTAGGATTACAGTCAGACCAAGGTAGAGCAATTTTCAGTCTTGAATATTAACTTGTCTTTGCTTTTTCTTTTCTTTCCCTCAAAAATCGCATGCGTTATGTCGGATCAGTTGAAATATTTCAACGCATCCGACACTGCGACAAAACGCAAAGTTCTGCATTGCTTGTCGCACGATTTGTGTCGTATGTCGCATGACGCAGAATTTTGCACGAAATCGCAGCAGTGTGAACCATGGGTAAGACTTAGAAAGCGGGTAGATTGTTCATCACAGAAGATAGGACAGCAAGAACCGAATATACCAAGTAAGGTCGCCTTCACGTTTAAACATCTCGTGCGATGCAGTCGGTCGAACCCATACACGCGTACCTGACTCTAAAAGGGGTTGACAAAGAAGGAAGCTATCGAAGGGGACCCTTACAGATGCCTTGTTACATACTTTGATTGGGGAGCATCGGGTGGCTTACTGTCTATTAGTTAGTCTAAACCCATTACAGTAGAAATGTTTGGCTAGACTCCGCAACGCCTAGACAATCCCTCATCTTCTAGCCCTATCCCCATTTTGGAATATATTTAGCACGACTGATTCAATACAATCCGTAAATCGGTTTATAAGTATGCAAAATATCTAAGGTCTCCCTCCATGGGCTCATACTTATGCGACAGTACGGTGTTTTTGATCCATTTACGGCCGTGGAAGAACGCCGTGCCGAGATTTTTTTTTTCTCTAGACCGGAGTCACCCATATTATAGTACGTTTATCTAGTATATATTTTAATCCGGTCATTTTCTTTCTTCTTGTTATGTTGTTTTTCAGATACTCCGTATGGACACGCCTTGTGCCATTTCTTACATTTATTCATTTATTACTTAAAAAAGAACGGTAAGCTAAAAGCGTGTCGCTATGGTTTAATAGTAGATTGATTGGTGGAACAAGTTGCGAAACTGCGAACTGACCAGTGAGGACATCTTTCACACGTGTCGCGCTCTCAGCCTCAAAACAGTTTAGTTCTCTCATTCCGCAGTGAATTTGTTGCACTAAGTGCTTTTCCCTCGCGCGAATATAATTTCCTTCCTAGAAACAAATCACGAAAATTAAGTTACAGTGAAAGTTGTGTGATCCGGGAACGTGACCTATCCCTGGAAAATTATTACTTAGCTGTTCATTTTGTCTCTGATGCAGATAATCACGAAGCTTAGTCTTCCTCCCTTATTGAGTTCGAAAGCGTGGAAAAAGCACGTATTGGAGAACTTCTCTCGGTATCTTAATACTCCTGCCTCGTCTCGAGAACTGAACAACCCTTAAGGAAATGTTTGACTGAAGTCAATGGCAACTTGACCACGACGTGGGCAGTGTCAAAGATCTTAACAGTAGGAAAGACAGGAAACTCCGCTGAAATGTCGTTGTGCAGAATCGAGCTCACCGCCAACTAGCGTTTTTTTCCGATATTAAGCGATGGAGGTGAGAAAGATCAAACTAAAATTCTAACAAACCAAGAGGATTTGCAAACGACAATACGTGTCACATGCAGTGTGACGACGATTTAGAAGAACGATCGGTCGAAATGTCAATGGAGTCGTAGTTCTGTTGCGCAGAAAGGCTTGCGGTTTGAATTTATTTTCAAATGACGCCATTCCACGTTTCCAGTGCTGAGTGTCCACGTTACTAGTACTGAGTGCCAATGCTAGCAATGCTAGTTACATTGAACCTCCTGATCTGTCAAGGTGATCGCATCAAGGAAGATCACAAAGCTCCTTAAAGTTCAACTGAAGACTTGTTCCCTTTAAATTGACCCAGTGACGCTACAGAGTTTCAGACCGTGTTCCATCCTAATAACAAAGAAATTATTAGGCTACTTAGTATTTTCATTCCAGCCTCATGAAAAGTTGTTTTTTTGTATTATCAGGATTTAGTCAATTATTACGTAGACATTCCACAACACTTTGCTCTGCAATAGTCTTACTACTTTATCTCCTCCTTCTATCCCCTACTTTTCTATACATCTCTTCGGTTTTCATCACCATCATTGATGTCCGGGCATCGTGACATAGATCACTCGGTCTTTATCCCCCTGCTCCAGTTAGCTGC
Organism: Branchinecta lynchi; assembly: GCA_023053575.1. NCBI lineage: Eukaryota > Metazoa > Arthropoda > Branchiopoda > Anostraca > Branchinectidae > Branchinecta > Branchinecta lynchi. The sequence goes on from JAKZAP010000003.1 coordinate 13,994,241, forward strand.
CTTGCTTAACCAAGGTCAGGTTTTGATGCATTTTGTTCAAAGTGTTTTAGCTGCGGAATGAGTCCGTACCGTGCACCAGCGCTGGTTCCAATAACTTAAAATTCTGAACACAGCAAAAAAAGATACAACCTCCCCTGTTTTTTCGATGTGTATAGACCGCATCTTAGCTTTCTAGAAATTTCTAAACCCGCAAGTTTGTCTAGCTTTAAATACCAGAAGCGTAGTGGGCGACGCTATACGAGTATGGCCCGAGAGTGAATCATGGAAAGCATATAGGTCTTGGCGCTCTTCCCTAGTGTTATTTCGCTCTGATTTCACCCTTGGTCCGAGCAAGACCTCTGTGATATTAGACTTTATGGCAAGAATCAGTTATACTTTGTTAGGGACCCAGCCAAAAAATGATAACAGTGTATTGTCTTATTTTTTTCTCCCTTTTCTAAGTTATGTATTACCAAGCTAAAATTTTATCTTGTGTGTTTTTCATTTTGCATTTTTCTTTCTTTTTCTTTTTCTATCTTCCACCAGTGACATTTTTATGTAAAGATGGGTAGTAAACATATTCATTCGTTCAATGTTTTACTTTACATTTACATAATGTTCGCTGATGTAACCAATCTGTCAACGGTTCTTCCAGTAAATTAACTATTGTCGTAATGGTCCATCTCGGCTACAGAAGGCCTCGGGCTTGACTGGATATGTAAATTCCAGCTTTTCTAGGATATATGAACCAGCTTGATTAGGGATTTCTGCATTGACTGCGGCTGAACTATAGTATTCCTCGGGGCTTTTGGCTTGTCTCTAAAGTCCGGTTTCCTGACTGTCCTGGGGCTAGGAGGAACCTACCGTGTCAGAATGTTTCCTGCTCTGGACACAGGTGTTAATGCCCATCCCCTTCACACAATAAACACTGTCAATCTGAACAATGGCAATTTGGCTGAGCTTCTCAGAAGTAAGGCGGGATAGGAGGTTTTTAAGAAATCGGACAGGGATCATAGGTGCTAACAAGCTAGAAAATAATTGCTCAGTTTAGAAAGACCCACAGATAAAACCCCTTAGTTTCAAAGAGTACTTCATGCCAAAACATCGAGAAAGAAACTGTACCTACTGCGACTTGTTCTCCAGGTTAGAAAAACACAATTTTTTTCAGAAAAGGGACTCACGTTTTATACATGCTTCTTCATAATTAAGTTTTATCTCCCCTTCTTGTCTGTGGCTTGCATTCATCCGTAAACAAGCCACGAAAACAACCCCATTTCCTAAATGAATGTCGTTTGAGTGTTTTGGAGTTCGGGGAATAAACTGAAGAGATCATTTCTGTCAACAGCCGGCAAGAATATAAATCATTACTACAGCAGTTGGTCTCTTCTGGAAAACTCTGCTTCGTGGAGGGTTTCATGTGTAGAGCACTTTGGGAGTAATCTAGAGTTCAGCAAGCTTCTGCCACTATTTGATACGACGGGTTCTTCCGAAAAATGCTTGCGAAAAATACTTTATAAAAAAAGAGTCTAGTCCAAAGTAGGAGCCGGGTTCGTTGAGCGACTTTGGACCCGGAGTGTTCTAATTTGCTGACTGTACAAATCATTGACGATGGTCCCGACGGCTTACAATTTACAGTGGAGACGATAATAAATACGCACGTTCTTATGGTTCGAGCCGGAGCGTTTCTAGACGTAGACGGGCGCCACTAATTTTCGCACCGTCATTTTTCTGCCACCAATTGCTCGCCGTCATATGTGTGACATCCACTCGCGCGACAGCCAATCCCGATACTTCGTCCATCTTAGCGCCGCATTCATTTGCGCGCCAGCTAATTTTGCTCCGTTATTTGTTCGCCTTTCACTTGCCGGCGAACCACTTTCGCGACAACATCCATTTGCTTGCCGTTTTTATTTGCGTTTAGCACTATCAAGCATAGTCCCGTTTGGGATCCAGCTGAAACATACATATGACATCACAAAAGTTGTCCGTCCGTCCGTCTGTACGCACTGTAACTCTCGAAGGGAATGAGATATTTTGATGAAACTTGGTGTGAGGATTCTTTGGGTCAAGAGTAAGGTCAAGTTCGTAGATGGGCTCTGTAGCCCCACATTTAGGGGTGGGGGAGAGGGTTTAAATTAAGGGGCAAATTAAATGTTTTTAAACAGATACTCTGATAGTCGATTATGGAGTAAGAAGTCATGCTGAACACGATGGTGAAAATCATTTTGTCATCCGACGAGTAGTTCGCCCGGAATTTGGCCAAAACCGGAAGTTTGTTAAAAGTAAAAGTTTTTATTTGAAGTTGATTAGATGTTCGATTTAGAAGTAAGAAGACATGCTGAACACGATGGTGAAAACCATTTTTGTGCCGGACAAGTAGTTGGCCCGGAATCCGGCCAAAACCGGAAAGTCTGTTAAAAGTAAAAGTTTTATTTGAAGTTGATTAGATGTTCGATTTAAGGGTAGAAGGAAATGCTGAACACGAAGGTGAAAACCATTTTCTCTCAGGACAAGTAGTTCGCCCGGAATCCGGCCAAAGCCGGAAAGTTTGTTAAAAGTAAAAGTTTTTATTTGGAGTTGCTTAGATGTTCGATTTAGGGGTAAGAAGACATGCTGAACACTTGTGTGAAAACAATTTTCTACCCGGGAAAGTACTTTGCCCGGAGTCCGGCCAAAACCGGAAAAATTTAAAGTTATAGTTTTAGTTGGTTAGATATCCGATTTAGGGGTAAGAAGAGATGCTAAGTCCGTGTATGAAAATCATTTTTCGCCCGGACGTATAGTTCGATCGAATCCGACTGGAGCCGGAAATTTATTAAAAGTCAAATTTTTATTTGAAGTTGATTAGATATTCAATAATGGGGAAATAAGATACGCTGAGTTCGTTTTTGAGCTTTGTTTTTTTGCCCGACAAGTAGTTCCGGAATTCGGCTGAAACCGGGAAATTGGCAGGAAGTTTTCATCAAAACAGATATGACTTATAGGGATTAACACACATGCTGTATCCATATCTGAACTTTGTTTTCTCAGATGATTAGCTATTTGGCCTTAATTTGTTTCTAAATTTTAATAGTAAAAGCGTTCAAGGAGTCTGGCGAAGACAAGACCCAATTTTCTGGATCAAATATTGCCTTTTTGTGATCCCATCGAAACCTTTGGTCTTGTTCTTATTAGGATCGGAAGCATGTGGCGATTTTTCTCCGGAAGAGGCTAGACTCGCCCAATTCCCCTTTGAAACTTGGTTATCTCATCTCGTGTATTCAGGGCGTATTTTCGTCGCTTCAGTTCTAGCCTGGTACCACTTGGGAGCTGATTTGTTCGTTCGCCTCCGGACTTGCTGAGCAAAAAGCTTCTGGCGATCGTTCCCGCCGGATTTGCAATTAGCAAGCTACAACGTCTTTGACCTCAAGGGTGAACATGCCATTAAAATGTGGCCTTGCAAGGTGAAAATTTTGTTACTGTTGGAGTTGGGTTCAGTTCCAAAGATCCAACCCATAAATATTTTGTGGTTGTATTTATGGGTTGGATCTTTAACCGCCGACTCGGTTATTTTTTGCCGACTGGGCGACTACATTGTGGGAGGGGTGGGGGAGGCATCTGGGGGGGGGGGGGCTAGAAAGAAAATATTTTGAAATTATTCTCATTGGAGTTCTTTGAGCAGACTATAGCATTTGTACAATATTTTTCCTTCTAAGAGCTGAAAACCAAACCGATACCCCATACAGAACTGTGCTTTCTATAACTGATCTATACATAATTTTCTCAAAGCTTGTGTATATAATATTAATTCCTTCTCCTCCAAAGAAAAGATTTACAGCAGGAACTTGTTGTTTATCTGTGAATAATACAGCTTCTGTTTTACGTTGGTCGAAAGTAAGTTTGTTTTCTGCAGCCCATACTTCAAACTACTGAAATAATTGTTTTCCCCAGATTTTTAGAGATACTATATTTTTGCCTGTTAAAATCACAGCGACATTGTCAGCATATGCCTGAATCGTGCAATTTCCACCAAAATCCACTTCTAAAGGGTCATTTATATTGACTAACCATGAAAAAGAAGACAAAATTGATCCTTGCGGACAAGACTTTTCTAACTTACGGATACATCATTTCCATTTAGGCCTGATTTTTCTCCTTTCTTTAATTTTCCTTTCCTATTCTCCTCTTTATTGAAAGCGTAGTGTGACTGTTTGACTGCACTATTTCCATTTTCTTATCAAGCGCGTATTAAAATGTCAGCATCTTCAACTCCTACACATTGAATTATAGTTCATAATTACCTTGATTCTCACTTCCGAGAGATGATGAGAACCACAGTGGATCTTTTCTTCTCGAGTTATTGTGTTGCGAGAGCAACACTTTGGTTTTGTCCTCGTTTTTCTTTTTTTTTTCTTTTTTTTTCCTATGACTCCGATTTCATTTTATTCCTGGTAACTGGGAAGGGTCTAACCTGTGCGGTTTTTACGGAAAGTGTGGACCTTAGGCCGGATTGATGAATATGACATTACATTTTGGAAAGCTCCGTAGAACTCTTGCCTGGGGCCAATAAGGATGGTTTTTGCTTGTCCTCGAGCCAGAGCCTACGGTTTGCGAAGTGAAGTGGATTTGTATAGCCTATGTCGGAGAGGACCATCTCAAGTTGTGTAGCGAACCTTTCGTTTCATCAAACCATGTTTCTGCTTTCGAGTTGAAAGCTCCGTTCTAGCACGCTAGCAGGCAGGCACCAGTTTCAAATTGAAGATGGACTAAAATCTATAAGTGTTAAATATATGCGGCAGTTACCCGGCCCCACAGCCAACATATCTTCTTTGAGTGATAAATAGAAAAATCTACAGAGACAAAAAAGTGGCTTTTTCCCACGGGTCCGAAAGTGCTGCCATCTATTGTTTCTGTCCATGTCTGCGACGATTCCAGCTGAGTTTATAATTTATTTTTTTTGCACTTGGGTATGCGGTAGAGTAACGGTATCAGATGTGCCCCTTAAACTTTAAAAGTTCTCTCATTGCTAAAGAAACTAGAGCTTATCCTTTGCTCCTTTCTAAGTCGTGACGTTAGAAAGTTGGCCTACGGCAAAAAAGTCAACTTTTGAACTAAGACAGGTAGAATTTTTTTTTCGACGGCAATCGATAGCCATTGATGGGCTGATCAAAGTATATGTCATTCATTTTTGGTACAAAAATTCCTTCATGAGATACACCAGTTTGAAAATTTCAAAGGGGTTGACAACTTCAGTAGTAAGGTACACTGAAAACAAAAATAGGCGATACCTGTCATGAGACATGTAGGGGACTTTTAAGCAACAGTCGACTGTTGGCTCATAATCATCTTTGGTAATGAGGGGTTTGCCGCTTTTGCTAGTTGGTGTACCTGTTATTTGTTTCCGGTGCATTCGATGGTAAGAACAATTTGGTTCCCAATGGTAAGATATGCAAGGGACTTGTAAGTAATAATCGGCTGTTATGCTACAATCATCTTCTGCAATGATGGGTTTGCAACTTTTGCTAGCTGGTGTACCCATTATTTGTTTTCGGTTAAGGGTTAATGTATATCACGGGAGATGGACTTGGAAGTAGGAATCGGTTCACGAGTGGCTAGGAATTTTTGCAATTGGGTGCACATTGTATTCGATTTCTATAAATCTGACAGTAAGAAAGTTTGTGTCGATGGTCTATCAATGTAACCTAGGATTAACTGTTTACACAACGGATACAAACGAAAATGTAAAGCAATGAGGTAGTTTCATAATAATTAATAGTGTCATCTATGGTATTTTAATCCTGAAAAGTTACGCATAGCTTTCTAATGCCAACTAGATTATATAAGATATTGTTCCAGTTTTTCATCCGTCACTATGTCTACGATTGAAAAGGATAAAGTTCAACTGACTGCAAAGTTAATTTAGTCCCTTCTTCCTATATTATTCTGTTGTTGTTTTTACAACGCTGAAGAATACCTTTTGATCATATGATTAATTTTTTTACAACATCCCGTTTAAAAAGCTTCGATAAGTTGACAACTTCAGCATTAAGCGACAGCGAAGAAACAAACCAGTTTAAAAGTTTAAAGGGGTTGACAACTTCAGTAGTAACGTACGCACTGAAACCAAAAATAGGCGATATCAGTTGTGAGACATGTAGGGGACATGTATGCAACAGTCAACTGTCGGCTCATAATCATCTTCTGCAATGAGGGGTTTGCAGCTTTTGCTACTTGGTGCACCTGTTATCTGTTTCCGGTGTATTCGATAGTAAGAACAATTTGGTTCCCAATTGTAAGACATGCAAGGGACTTCTAAGTAATAAGCGGCTGTTATGCTACAATCATCTTCAGGGATGAGGAGTTTACAACTTCTGCTCGCTGGTGTACCCATTATTTTTATCCCGTGGTGAACTTGATGTATATCGCGGGAGAGAGACTTGTAAGTAAGAATCGGTTCACGAGGGGCTAGAACTTTTGTAAATTGGTGCACATTGTATTCGATTTCTATAAACCTGACGGTAGAAAGTTTGTATCGATGGTCTATCGCTGTAACCTAGGAATAACTTTTTACGCAACGGGTACAAACGATAATGTAGAACAATGAGGTAGTTTCGTAATAGTTAATAGTGTCATCTACGGTATTTTAATCCTGAAAAGTTACGGATAGCTTTATAATACCAACAAGATTATATAAGATAGGTAGAATTTTTTTTCACGACGGCAATCGATAGCCGCTGATGAGCTGATCAAAGTATATGTCATCCATTTTTTGGTACAAAAACTCCTTCATGAGATAAACCCGTTTGAAAGTTTCAAGGGGTTGACAACTTCAGGAGTAACGTACACACTGAAACCAAAAAATAGGCGATACCAGCTGTCAGACATGTAAGGGACTTGTAAGCAACAGTCGACTGTAAGCAACAGTCGACTGTTAGCTCATAATCATCTTCGACAATGAGGAGTTGGCAGCTTTTGCTAGTTGGTATATCTGTTATTTGTTTCAGGTGTATTCGATGGTAAGAACAATTTTGCTCCCAATTGTAAGACATGCCTGGGACTTGTAAGTAATAATCGGCTTTTATGCTATAATCATTTTCAGCGATGAGGTGAATTTGATGTCAATCACGGGAGAAGGACTTGTAAGTAAGAATCGGTTCACGAGGGGCTAGAAGTTTTTGAAAATTGGTGTACATTGTATTCGATTTCTGTAAATATGACGGTCAGAAAGTTTGTATCGATGGTCTATCACTATAACCTAGGATTAACTGTTTACGCAACGCGTACAAATGATACGGTAATGTAAAACAATAAGGTAGTTTTGTAATAATTAATAGTGTTATCTATGGTATTTTAATCCTGAAACGTTACGGATATCTTTATAATACCAACTAGATTATATAAGATATTGTTCCAAGTTTTCATCCGTCACGATATCTACGATTGAAAAGGATAAAGTTCAACTGACCGCCGAGTCAATTTATTCCCTTCTTCCGATATTGTTTTGTTGTTGGTTTTACAACGCTAAAGAACAGCTTTTGATCATGTGATTATTCTTTTTAGAACATACCGTTTTAAAAGCTTCGATAAGTTGACAATTTCAGCATTTAACCGACAGCGAAGAAACAAAACCAAAGTGTTGCTCTCGCAACACTTTAGTCGGCGAAGCCGGACAAAGGTTGCCGCAACACTTCACGTTGCCCGGGCAACGTAGGTCTAGTTGATATTGATATTCGAACCACTGATATTCAAATGGGTTTTTCTGCCACTCCTTGTCCAGACGATGTTTTGAAAGTTGCAGTTATAGATTCAGAGAAGACGGTTTCTTGCGTTACTCCGCGAATTGAAGATCACGGTTGGTTATTGATGGACCCGAATTCCTGCTAGGATTTCCCTCACAGTCATAAATACATACTCCAAGTTGAGATTTCATTTGAAGATCGTTTATTAAATGATTAGTCATTTTGTCACGTTCTAGGAATTAAAAGTTATGGCAGATAAATGGTTTTTATCATGTCACTTATAGCCGATACCGTTGCATAATGGTCAAATGAATACGATAGACACTAATGACCTAGAGTGTGGTCATGTTGTATTGTAAACGGCCGACGGTCATCAGGAATTCACAACGTCGTAAGTTCCGTAAGGAAATAAATTAAAAAGGATAAAATCCCCTTTGAACGTGTGCAGAAGCGAGCCTCAAAAATGACCCACGGCTTGAAGGATCTTCCGTACAGTGAGCGACTGCAGAGGTTGAATCTCCCAACTCTAACATGCAGAAGAAAAAGAGGAGACGTCATCCAGGCCTATAAGATCCTCCAGACTAACAGTCTCCCAAAGTCTTGACGCCAAAACCATCCATCAAAACACGTGGACACAGTAGAAGAATAAAAAAAAGTCATCCATCAACAAGAATCAGACATCAATTCTTCTCTACCAGAACAGTAGTCTCTTTGGAATTTCCTCTCCGAAAAAAAGAGTAAACTGTGAAACAGTTGAATCTTTCAAAAAATCAGTTGATGAGGAGTGGGACGACGTCGATTGGAAGCTGAAATGGAATGACGTAGATACCAGTATCAACGTGCGATGTTTTCACCACAAAAAGAACAAACCATCATACAGACGAACCATACAGTCAACTATGGGAGCGAATTCTACAGGAGAAACTCTTATTTTGCTCCGAGCTGCAATTTAAGCTAATTTAGGGTAAGAAAAAGTCGAGTATCTTTTACTGTTACGGAGAATAAACCTCATCGCTTATTCGCAGCATTAGCAGGTTTCTGTCGTGCTGCGAAGAAGTCTTGCTGAAATGCAGGTTGTATACTTTGTACCCGGCTTACTTTCTTCCTTTTTTCCTCCATCGGCCTTTTTTCATGAAGGAAACTTCCGTTGTTAAATTGCAAGAGATAGAATCGTCGTAGCTCGGGTAATTTCGATTTTCCGTCCTCAGGTCTTTCTTACAATAACTTATAGTCCCGGAAGTTCTTCCAGAGGCTTTCTCATTCACTCACTGTCGTTTTAGAAATTGGAGAGTGAAAATGTCTCACGAGAAAAACTTTGTAGTACGCTGGATCATTTAAAAGCAGTCGGTAAACGGAGTTGAATCAGAGTACTGGCAGAATTTAGTACAAAATAAACAAATAAAATAAATTCATATCGCAAATCAGTCCAGCCAATGCAAGTCAGGTTAAAAATTTCATTTGCATAGGCCTCGGTGGGATCTGGTAGGTCACTGGTTCCTAGAGCTATACAGGATTTGGGACCATATTACAATGGTGAACACTCATAATGCCCACGATCACAATGCCCACGGCTCAAAATGCCCACCACGGTTTAGAATGCCACGATTAAATTATTTGAGGTGTTGAGTCCGTAGTAAACTGGAAACAGGTATGAGGGAGTAACGGAAGGAGTAGACCGAGGATCAGAGCGGCGATAATGGTATGTAAACTGGTATAATCTCAATTATAATACAATACTTTGGTTCTAAAAAAATAAATTGAATTCCAAACAGCGATCTTAAAACTCTTATTTTGGATTAAGGAGCAATTCTTATCTTATCCTGTATAGGAACAATATTATCTGACATTTCTTGTGTACTTTCATGGAAACAATTTTGAACTGATAAAGAAACAACATTTATTTTCTTCAGTACCTTTTTCGTGATTTTCCTGTCTATTACAAACTCCTCGTCCGAGGACCATTCTTGTTTCCCCAGTGGGCAGTTTGACCCGTCAGCACTTTGAACTAGGACGATTTTAGTCTCCCCCGTAGGGATTTTGAATTGACGGCTTTTTCAGCCGTCGGCATTTTGGACGACTTCGCTTTCGTGGTCTTCGACATCACTTGTGGGCATTTTGAACCGTGGGTATTTGATCGTGAGCACTCTGAGCATTGTGAGAGTGGTCAAAAAGATCGTAGCCACCGTTTTACAACACCTGTAGATACTTTCAGCCGACTTCCTGTACGGAAAATCTCCAGGTCGAATGCCATTTTAAACCTCGAATCGAGGACGGAAGCGAAATGCGCGCAAAAGTATAGCGAGGACTAATATTGATGGCGAATAATAATTCGACCCACACTTTCGCTGCGAATATAAAGACGAAGGAGAGGGATATCTCGTGTTCGCTATCGTGTTTAGTAAAGGGCGAAGGCGGATTTCCTTCGACTTTAGTTTTCACTGCGAGAAAGATGGCAAAAGACAGGCCTCAACCGTCTCATATTTGGCGAAGGGCGAGGGTGTCTTCAACTTCGGCTATGTTTTTGCTGCGAAGATGGTAGCGAAACATCAGGGAGATTTCACCTCCGCCTCTTTTTTGGTGAAGTGCGAGGGCGACCTTGTAGTTTCACTGCGAAGTTGCTCAGGTGATGGTGATTGACGAGATGCAGGCAGTTGCATTGGGTGAGCAATGAGAAAGAATCTTTGACGGTGCAAACCGGATAATTCAGTTACATGTTATTAGAGCTATTCGGCCCTTCTTGGCAAGCCCCCTTCAGGCTCAAGCCGCACAAGCTGGAAAATGAACATTCATTTTCCAGCTCATTTTTCAGAATTTTTCATTTTCCAGGCAGTTAATTTTCCAGCTTGAGCCTGAAGAGTACCCTTGCCAAGAAGGGTCGAAATATAGCTCTTATAATATGTAGCAGACTTACCCGTTCTCGTATCCGTTTTGCACCAGCAAATACAATTCGCAGTCAGCTCAGGCAGAAGGAATCTCTATAATGAGACTAATGAGAGAGAAACTACTTTCTAGCTTTACGTTTGCCAGGAACCTAGGAGCAAAGAGCAATCCAGTCCGATTTTATGCATCACTTTATTAATCAAATCCAATCTACGCAGTATGGTACCTTATTCCCTAATTGCTTGTTTCAAGACAGGGAAAAAAACTAATTTTTGTACAAGCCACGGAAAAGCTTTAATTTAAGCACTGCAGTCCATAGTTTTGAAAATATTGCTGTACTGTGAAGTTCAAAAATCTCCGAAGCAGCTTCCGAGTGCAAAAGCTGGTGCAAAAGCATCACCCAACAAATTTTTAGAGTTACTAGTCCTAAATCGATAATTTGTGGAAACTAGTTTTGTCTTCTATATTCAGTATAATTTTAGGTACATTGTTAAAACAACGTAAAGTTTCCGGCCCTACCGGATTCTCCGCTGTCTGGATCTGTGACGCAGTTCCATAATTGATCGCTGATCAATGGAATTCGAATTTTTGTTTCTTGACGAGTGCGATTTTTACCAACATTATTTTATTTGGTTTCGACCTCGTCATGCTTAGTGGGAAAACAGGGTAGTTTTTGTATCAAATGTACGAGGAGGATTCGCTACCAAATGAGGCGAGAGAGAAAACGAGGTAGTTTCTGTTTCAAATGTACGAGCAGTGACATAGCGTAGACATAGTTAAACAAGAGCTACGAGCTCATATGGCACTTGTTACGAGTAGGCACGGCTCGGTTATGTCAATGATATATCTAGTGTTTGCTAGGTGTCTTCCCACCAAGTTTCATCTCGATCCCTCCACTCATAGCGTTTTCCAATATTTCCGGTTTTCCCCTCCAGCTCCCCCCCAAAAGTCACCGGATCCGGTCCGGATTTTAAGTGGGTCGTCTGAGGCATGAGGTCTTTCCAAATATCAAGTTTCATCGAGATCCGGTCACCCGTTCAAAAGTTATAAATACCTCAAGATTCCGGATTCCCCCTCCCTCCACTCCCCCAACAGTGCCCGAATCGGCCCGGTCATGTCAATGATGTATCTAGTGTTTGCTAGGTGTCTTCCCACCAAGTTTCATCTCGATCCCTCCACTCATAGCGTTTCCCAAGATTTCCGGTTAACCCCTCCAGCTCCCCCAAAAGTCACCGGATCCGGTCCGGATTTTAAGTGGGTCGTCTGAGGCATGAGGCCTTTCCAAATATCAAGTTCCATCGAGATCCGATCACCCGTTCAAAAGTTATAAATACCTCAAGATTCCGGATTCCCCCTCCCTCCACTCCCCCCACAGTGCCCGAATTGGCTCGGTTATGTCAATGATGTATATTCACACCAAGTTTCATCTTGATCCTCCACTCACAGCGTTTCCCCGGGTTACAGGTTTGTTTCCTTCCCCGAAGTTGAACAAGAAGATTGACAGCCTGACGAGGACCCTTGCCAAGAAGGGCCGAAATATCGCTGATGAAAAATCAGAGCTGACGTATCCGTGTAAACATTGTTTGAATAAATGTTTCAAGGTCAGCTTGGGCTCAAAGAATATTTAGTTTCCCAAGATTTCCGGTTGCCCCCTCCAGCTCCCCCCAAAAGTCACCGGATCCGGTCCGGATTTTAAGTGGGTCGTCTGAGTCATGAGGTCGTTCCAAATATCAAGTTTCATCGAGATCCGGTCACCCGTTAAAAAGTTATAAATACCTCAAGATTCCGGATTCCCCTCCCTCCACTCCCCCGACAGTGCCCGAATCGGCTCGGTCATGTCAATGATGTATCTAGTGTTTACTAGGTGTCTTCCCACCAAGTTTCATCTCGACCCCTCCACTCATAGCGTTTCCCAAGATTTCCGGTTGCCTCCTCCAGCTCCCCCCAAAAAGTCACCGGATCCGGTCCGGATTTTAAGTGGGTCGCCTGAGGCACGAGGTCTTTCCAAATATCAAGTTCCATCGAGATCCGATCACCCGTTCAAAAGTTATAAATACCTCAAGATTCCGGATTCCCCCTCCCTCCACTCCCCCCCCCCCACAGTACCCGAATCGGCTCGGTTATTTCAATGATATATCTAGTGTTTGCTAGGTGTCTTCCCACCAAGTTTCATCTCGATCCCTCCACTCATAGCGTTTCCCAAGATTTCCGGTTGCCACCTCCAGCTCTCCCCAAAAGTCACCGGATCCGGTCTGGATTTTAAGTACGTCGTCTGAGGCATGAGGTCTTTCCAAATATCAAGTTCCATCGAGATCCGATCACCCGTTCAAAAGTTATGAATACCTCAAGGTTCCGGATTCCCCCTCCCTCCACTCCCCCCCCACAGTGCCCGAATCGTCTCGGTTATGTCAATGATGTATCTAGTGTTTGCTAGGTGTCTTCCCACCAAGTTTCATCTCGATCCCTCCACTCATAGCGTTTCCCAAGATTTCCGGTTGCCCCCTCCAACTCCCCCCAAAAGTCACCGGATCCGGTCCGGATTTTAAGTGGGTCGTCTGAGGCATGAGGTCGTTCCAAATATCAAGTTTCATCGAAATCCGATCACCCGTTCAAAAGCTATAAATACCTCAAGATTCCGGATTCCCCCTCCCTCCATCCCCCCCCCCACAGTACCCGAATCGGCTCGGTTATGTCAATGATGTATCTAGTGTTTGCTAGGTGTCTTCCCACCAAGTTTCATCTCGATCCCTCCACTCATAGCGTTTCCCAAGATTTCCGGTTGCCCCCTCCAGCTCCCCCCAAAAGTCACCGGATCCGGTCTGGATTTTAAGTACGTCGTCTGAGGCATGAGGTCTTTCCAAATATCAAGTTCCATCGAGATCCGATCACCCGTTCAAAAGTTATGAATACCTCAAGGTTCCGGATTCCCCCTCCCTCCACTCCCCCCCACAGTGCCCGAATCGGCTCGGTTATGTCAATGATGTATCTAGTGTTTGCTAGGTGTCTTCCCACCAAGTTTCATCTCGATCCCTCCACTCATAGCGTTTCCCAAGATTTCCGGTTGCCCCCTCCAGCTCCCCCCAAAAGTCACCGGATCCGGTCCGGATTTTAAGTGGGTCGTCTGAGGCATGAGGTCGTTCCAAATATCAAGTTTCGTCGAGATCCGATCACCCGTTCAAAAGTTAAAAATACCTCAAGATTCCGGATTCCCCCTCCCTCCACTCCCCCCACGGTGCTCGGATCGGGGAAGTGACTATTTCCAACTTAATCATTTGGGGTCCCTGATACGCTTGCCAAGTTTTATCGTCCTAGCTTATCTGGAAGTGCCCGAACTAGCAAAACCTGGACAGACCGACGGACGGACAGAAATTGCGATCGCTATATGGCACTTGGCCGAAGGGCAAGTTGTTACGAAGGGTTTTCATATCTTTATATTTATAGTTTTATCTGGTTTACCCTTAAACTCAAGTCAGATTTAAATCAACATCGTTCCCAAACCGTTTCAGTTCAGCCAAGATTTAAAAGGAAATATTGTTTCTGAATTCGGGATCAAGTCCTAACGTGACGCTTAGAAGTCGAGCGAGAGTTTGCGGTCAGAAAGGGAGGACTGCAGGGAGATCAGTGAAAGGAGAGCAAGGCGGGTTTGACGTCAGAGAAAGAGTATATAAAAAGGCTTTTCTATTCATTTTCGAGAGATAGTTAGAGATAGTTGGAGATCATAGCAGAGTGTGGTGAAGCTTGGAGGAGGCAACACAAGAGTGAGTAAAGAACAATAAACGTGTCCTGAACCTGAACATAGCTAGAACCGTACGAACACATCTACGCCTTCGATAAGACGCTACCGTGTCGAAAGACTATGTGATCAACTAAGTGAGCTGAAAGGAAGAGCCCTTCCTTTCACGCCACTCGGTTGAGCGGCTACGGCTAAGGCAGAACCCTACAACAGTAAACCCTAACACCACGACCTAAAACCTATCGTTTTAATGGTGCAGCGCTGGTTCTAGCTTGTTCAGTTTCGGTTATATGTGTTAGGTTACTGTTATTTTAGTTTTGATTTGTATTTTGGCCTATTATTTTCCTAGAGTTACGGTTTATGGAATATGCCATATTTTTATCAAAATTCCTGAAGCGAATGAAGAACTGAATTTCGTTTTTATTTTTATTTTTTTTTAAGAAATTGGATATTTAATATCGATTTTTGGGGAGATTTACTATGAGTTTTGAACAATTACAGAATGAAAAGTAAAGATTAAATAAGTAGAGATTTTAGCCGTTTTATTTTTTTTTATTTTGGATTAATAGTAGATTCATTTTCTTTGGAAATCAACTACCAATAACAAAATGACGGAACAACAAGACAAAGTGGGTAGCAAAATCTCTCTTGATACGCTCTGTAAAATTGCAACTCATGTAGCCTCTTTTGACGGGACGGGTGATGTTTTGGTCTTTTTGGATGCATTAGAAAAACTGAGAAACTGGGACGATAGTATCAAAGACACGGAGCTGATTCGCTTGGCTTTTATGAAGACAATCGGAACTGCGGCAAACTTTCTGGCAGGCAGTGGCAAATTTTCGAGCTTTGACACGCTTAAGAAATGCTTATACCAACAATTCAAGCACACTTCTAGAAAGGCAAAGCTGGTTCATGAAACCTTACTTTTGAGCGAGGGAGACGACCCGTTCCCATTTATCGAAGATTTGAAACTTAAAGCTCTCCAGCTAATGGGTTTGGACGAAATGCCAGGTAAAGACGAGGAAGGATTTTACAACTTACTGAAAAATCTGCTCCTCGAAAGCCTTAGTCCCAAGTTGGGTATGCGCGTGGTAGCTCGCTGCCCAAAATATTTCGAAGAGGCGACAAATATCCTTATAAATGACTATCGGGCACGTGAATTTGCAAAATCCAGATCGTCCCGAACACTTTCCACCATTACACAGGCCAGTAGCTTAGATAAAACTGAGTCAGTTAGCGGTCATACAAATGTCATTGGTGATTTTGGGGCAGGAAATTTCCTTTTAAACAAAGGAAGCGGTCAGGATAATTCTGGCCGATATGACAAGAAAACTGGCAGTTCTGTTTTCTCTCGTGAAGGTGAAAATAGAAATAATGATGGATATTTTGAGCGTGCGAATGGATTAAGGGGCAGCACTAGCAGGGAACAACCGACGGGCGGAGAAAATCGTAAGTGTTCTATCTGCGAAAAGAGTGGCCATATTTCAAGGGACTGCCGTATGTTTTGTTTCGCGTGCAGCGAACCAGGCCACCGCGGGAATAATTGCCCGGCCGGCAGGTCAAACTTCAAGATCTGCTACAATTGTGGCCAGCCAGGTCATTTTAGCCGCGAGTGTTGGCTACCAAATGAATTTCAGAATTTAAACGTGGAATAGGTGTACGTATTCGTCTGCTCGCTTTTTGTATATAGTAAGGGCTGAACATTTTATTGCGTTGTGTTTTGATATATATAATTTGATAAATAATTTGATAAATATAATTTATTGCCGTATTTTCAGTGTAATATTTGCTTTATTTCTGCTCAAGTGTCAGCAGAAACCGGCGTATCCGTATCCCTGATTGGACTTGATTTATATTTTCGTTACCTAAGGTAGTTAGGGACGTTTTAGTTAGGGGTGGTGGCGACGTATGTAGCGCCACCGGGCATAACATGGGCATTTTTGGCAGTATTACCGAGACGATTCATATTAACGGCAGTGACTATAAAGAGACATTTTTGGTGAGTGAGAAATTAAGGGTACCTATGATACTCGGTTATGGGTTCCTGAAAACTCATGATTTAGTTGTCGATGCAAAACATGAAAAATTGATAAAAAGGAATTCTAGGGAGTGTTGTCACACCCTTAATTTCCACAACAACCAAACAACAAGAAAAAGTGAGATTCTTAAAGTACCAAGGACACAAAGTGACTATTCACTCTGTATGGTAACTGAACCCTATAAGGTAAGGCAACAATCTTATTGCTTTTTAGGTGGGGCTAATACAGAATAATAGTGTACAACATCAACAAACAACACTTCGCTTCAACTTGATACAGTACCATGCACTACCAGTAACAGTTGTTGTTGTTTAGCACAACAAAATAGGGGTATTGGTTCGAGACCAAACCATACATCGGAACAACATTGTTATTTTTCTGGTGGTGCTCAGACGGAACAACAGTAAGCAACAACAACAAACAACATTTTGTTTCAACATGATACAGTACCATGTATTACCAGCAACGGCTGTTGTTGTTTAGCACAACAACAATATAGGGGTATTGGTCCGAAACCAAACCGTACATTGGAACATCTTTGTTACTTTTCAGGGGATGCTCACATCGAACAGCGGTGTACACCAACAACAACGATGACTTTATGCCATTGTGACTCAACGTCATGTGCTATCAGTTGTTGTTGTACAATACAACAATCAACTAGGATAGCAGGTAGTGGTTCGATTCCACACCAAGTTCCTAGCTGTAGTGATAACAGTATATACTGTAAAGACGAGTCAAATAAACCGATTACTTTTTCAGGATTTGAAAGTTGTAGCGTTGCTCAACTAAATATAACAGGAGTGCAAGACATAGCTTTTGCAGCCGACAACAAGACATTGGTGGCCCAGTTGCAAACAACAACCATCTTTATTACTGCAACTCACATCAAGGATCAAGAAGTGGCAATCCAGCATCGAACAACAGCATCTATACTTTCGCAAATAAGAAGAAGATTCAACGAGTAGTTGCCTCGTGGCAAATAACCCGAGTTTGTTCCAAGGACCAGTTAACCCAAACCTATACTCTTTCAGGGAGTCAAGATGAAGAATTACGAGGGCATTCAATTCTTCGAAGCACTGGATTATCGTCTGCACTTCGATAGTCCAGTAGTCCAGGGTCAATCAGTGATCCTGCGGGGGTCGGCGAGACGTCTGTGGCAACTGAGCCCTATCAGTTTGGTCCAGGAGACGACAAATCGCCGGAGATATATCCTGTCCGACCAGAAGTAGACTCAATCAGACGGTGATTGAGACTTCGGGGTGGTGTTCGGGCAGATGATGCGTTGCGGATACAGGAAGCCGCGTTACCCAGGCCTCAGAGAGGAGGTTCTGGTCAGGGCATACTAGAAGAATCGTCGAGTCAGTCCGGACTCATGTCAGAACTTGGCGCTCAAAACCGTACGGACACGGAAAGCGCTGGGTTCAACCGTTATAGTATGCCTGATTTTTAGAGGTCCGTCGGGGGAGTCGGAGTCTGATCACTCCCGGACGGAGCCACCAATTGATTTAAGAAGTCCCCCGTTGCGTTTTTTTTTTTGTGACCGTGATTTGTCACGTTCGGAGGCGTTGAGAGTGAGAACTCAGGCAGCCAGGCGAGCTGCATTTTAAGGGGTTTTGGGTCTGGGTTCTAGGAACGCTCGTGGACAAGTTGAAACCATCGATAACCATCAAGGAAGAAAACGGTGTAGATTTTATTTGTATTTTATTGCAAAGTTTTGTTAAACTTTTCAGCAGCAGATCATCAGACGGCCAAAGAAGAGGCCACAGAAGAGGTGAAAACAACTAAATCATCTTTAGCCGTCAAGGAAGAAAAGAAGATCTGAAATTGATTACTATTTTATTGTAACATTTTGTTAATCATGTCAGCGGAAGATTCGTATATGGCCAAAGAAGAGGCAGCAGAAGAGCCGAAAACAACTAAAATCATCTATAATCATCTTTACTATCGAAGAGGAAGAAGAAGCTGTTACTATTTAAAATTTTGTTAATTAAGAACTGATTATTCCCATCACACAATGGCCAAAGTTGGATAGGAAGAATTGATACCTTAATTAACCTCTAATCAAATTGCAAAATTTTCTGTTTGGTTGCAGTTTAAACCCCTTCATATTCGTGAAATGAAGACAAATAACCAGTTAAAGTTTTGACACTTGTTTTGACATTTTGACACATTGGGCCGTTAGATTTTTTTAGATTTTTTTTTTTTTTTTTTTTTTCTTGAGAGGGTCTAAGCCTGTGAAAGTTGCCATTGTCTGCGAGGTTGTGGCTATTTAGAGCTATAGCCAACTCTAATCATTTTTAGCCTTAGTATGCTGCATGTTAGATGAGTTTGACTGTTGCTTAATCGAATGTTTGAGTCTTTCAGATAGATTTATAGCCCATACTAAGACAAGTACAGTGTCCGGTAATCGTATTTTATCGAGGGAAGTCAGACAGCCAGAAAGAAGACGTCGGCCAAAGGAGATGACGTCCTGGGTTTGCTACTAGATGCCGATTAGAGGATGAACAGTAGCTATGAAATCATTTTATATTTATTTCCTTGCCGGGAGTGAAATGCGATAAGACCTATTACGTCTCAGCAAGGATGTCGGACCGTTTTGATAAGCGTATTACTCGCGCAAGTTCTCCTGAACTGAGTTACGTGTGAATACGGCTTAAGCTAGATTTCGTTTACCCTGGCGCGGTCGGTGTTGAAGTCTGATGTGTTTGCTGTCTTACAGTTAAGAGTTGATTCAGTAACCGAAATGCAGAGCCCAACTCTGTAAGAAAGCCGTGTGTTTCAGCATGTTGTGTAATGCCGTATTAAGCCATGCCATGCCACAATGTGACTAACGTACTTATTTTCCAGTATTTTGTCGTGGGCCTCTAATTATATAAATGGCTGAGTTAGTTGAAACTCTGGTAGCGCTGTACGTAGCTTTGTGTAATATTGTCGAATTTTGCAGAAGGCTCTAAGGCCAAAACTTATTTAATCGTATTTATCGAATTATAGAAATCTTATAATACAAATATCTAACGATTTTTGCTTAAACAGTTACGTAAACATGTTGAGAACCGATCAAATGCAGTTATAAAGTGTCAGTTACAGTACAGCCTTGTGCCGATAGAGCATCTGAAAATTGTTCCTATAAAGAACGGCTCTTGAACGGATTGATGCCACGGACAGGCCGAAGTAGTTTTTCATTATATTCGGATCTCAACATATTATGCAATCTGGCCTATAGTAAATGGTAGGTCTTCAGGCCTGCCATGCATGTGTTATGCTTTGCCGTTTTTCAGGTGATGGAGTTGGATTAAGCTACCGGAGTTGGATCGACTTGGATCTCAGACCCCCGCGTCGTCGACACAGCCCGCAAGAAGACAAGGAGACTACGGGAGAAAACGCCGGCGACGAGAGATCATATATTTGTTTTTAATTGTTGTTGACTGTTTTGCTGGATCTGAGAGTCAAAATCACCTCTGCGACGAAATTCAGTAAATTAATTTTGAATCCTTGCTCGAAATCACTGATCTCAACTACAACAAGGGGTTGTAACTTCAATGGCTAGTTTTCCATTCAAATGGGTTTTTTTTTTTTTTTTCTTTTTTTTAGTTAATGAGGACTTCAATTTGGGGGAAAGGACTTGGTTAAAATTACTGTAATGATCCTCGTAACGTTCCTTCGAGTGCGTATTGATACCTAACTCTGTTTCCATCATAAAAATACAGAATAATGCCGTAAGATTTTTCACCAGTTTTTCGAACGATATATTAATCCACTTGGTCACAGAAAAGGTAGTCCGTGGGTCACCGGCGAGGGCGTGAAAACCCAATATCCACCGACCAACGTTCGGGCTAGGGGGCACCGGTGAGGGCGTGAAAACCCAACATCCACCGCCCAACAGTCTGAGACCAAGTGAAGAATATCGGCCAACAGCGTTTTCTAAGTAGCTAATGGCCATATTGACAAACAAGCAAATCTGTTGGAACTTCGTGTGAAACAGAGGCGCTGAATTTTAAACTCTAAAAATTAATATGGATCATGGAAGTAAAGAAAATTTTCGTATTACGAAACAGAGTTGGGGGAACTTTGAGAATTGTTTTGTGGAACAAAACTGTGTAACATGGGAGGAGTGTTACGAAGGGTTTTCATATCTTTATATTTATAGTTTTATCTGGTTTACCCTTAAACTCAAGTCAGATTTAAATCAACATCGTTCCCAAACCGTTTCAGTTCAGCCAAGATTTAAAAGGAAATATTGTTTCTGAATTCGGGATCAAGTCCTAACGTGACGCTTAGAAGTCGAGCGAGAGTTTGCGGTCAGAAAGGGAGGACTGCAGGGAGATCAGTGAAAGGAGAGCAAGGCGGGTTTGACGTCAGAGAAAGAGTATATAAAAAGGCTTTTCTATTCATTTTCGAGAGATAGTTAGAGATAGTTGGAGATCATAGCAGAGTGTGGTGAAGCTTGGAGGAGGCAACACAAGAGTGAGTAAAGAACAATAAACGTGTCCTGAACCTGAACATAGCTAGAACCGTACGAACACATCTACGCCTTCGATAAGACGCTACCGTGTCGAAAGACTATGTGATCAACTAAGTGAGCTGAAAGGAAGAGCCCTTCCTTTCACGCCACTCGGTTGAGCGGCTACGGCAAAGGCAGAACCCTACCACAGTAAACCCTAACACCACGACCTAAAACCTATCGCTTTAAAGTGCCATAAAAATCAGGAGATTCAGTAATCCAAAAAATCAGGAGATTTATAAGGAGATGTTCTAGAAATCAGAAGTTTCTTAGGAGATTTTTATTAGGAGGGGATTTGTCTTTATAGTTTATTTGTCAAAGAGGGGAATATTTAAAGTATAAAGTGATAGTGACAAACGGTATTAGACCGATGTTTCGGCCCTTCTTCGAAAGGGTCCTCTTCAGGCTCAGACCACTCAAGCTGGGAAAAGAAGTTCAGTTCCGAGCTTGAGTTCAGTTCCCAGCTCTAGCGGTTAGAGCCTGAAGAGGATGATTGCCAAGAAGGACCAAAATATCGCTCGAACAAAGTTCAGCTGACGGATCCGTTTGTCACTATCAACTATCATTCGCAGTCAGCTTGGGCTGAACATATATTTAGGTGTAGAGTGATCAGCCGTTGAAAGAAAGGAAGCCTACCGAGGAAGGTCTCCTCTAAAATGGAACAGCAAATTTAATACTGAATAAGTATTAAACTCGAAGGACTCTGGAAACGATCCTCATGAAAATTACAGTAATTATAGTCAAGTGATTTTGTTGGGGTTGGAATTCTTGTGAGTGGTTTTGATGATTTACGGCTCTGCGGACAGGAGATAAAATATATACAAATAATTAACGAAAACAAGAACTGTAAGTAGAAACGATTAAAGAAAATTTTTGGAAGGTAACTGGAAATTTTAAGAGAAATTTAAGGTTTGTATGAATATTTAATTTTTCAAAAGAGTTGGCGGTGTTCTAGAATTTACAGGAAATATTACACTGAGTGTAGCCCAATGTCGGAGCCCAAAGAAAAAAGTTTTTTTTTTTTATAAGAAGCGATGCTATGCGAGATTTAAAAGAATAAAATTAAAAATAATTAAAACAGAAGAACCTAAACGTAATTAACCGTCTCAGCAGATTACTCGTAAAGTAATACTTGACTTCCCCATTTTAATACACCTCTTGAGATGCAGCCTCTAACCCCAGTCTCTTGAAGCCCATACCCTTCCACACAGAATCAAGGTGTCAAGCGTATAAGGTTGCTACTTTGAAAAGTATAGGAATGCTGGGCAGAATACAATAGTTGCGTTTTTGCTGATACCATGGTATCTGTTACCACGGTAACTGGATCTGCAATTCGTCGTTTTTGCAGTTATCGTGGTATCTGATACACGGTGCTCTGCAAAAACGACTATTGCCGAAATTGCACTTTTCGAAGTCATCCCAAAAGAAAACCAGATATCCAGTTACATCACTAAGTGCTAAACTTCTTTCCCACCAATCTGACATTAAAGTTTGATGAAAGTGAGATGACTTTTCAGATACCACGACCAGTTACTACGGTCGGAACGTAGTATCTGAATATCTGATACCACGATAACTGGCCAGATACCACGATAACTGCAAAAACGACTTTTGGCCGTGGTATCAGATACCACGATAACTGCAAAAACGACTTTAGACCGTTATATCAGATACCATGGTATCTGCAAAAACGCAACTAGTAAATCTCTGTGCCGAACAGAAACACATAACTTCGGTAATGAGTTCCAGCCTCCAGGCCAGGTTCGACAAAATAATAATTTAGAATATAGCTATTCGGAAAAATCAGGAGCAAAATTAAGTAGAATAGCGAAATATCAGTAGAAAATCAGCAGATCAGGAGACTCAAAAATAAATCAGTAGGATGCCTTTAAAAAACGTAGATCTCCTGATAAATCAGGAGAAGTGGAAGCACTGTGTACGAGGTCGTTTTGACCCAAATTTGAGGTGAAAAACGAGTGCGAAAACGGCCTAGTTTGTGTTTCAAATGTACGAGGCCGTTTTGACCCAGATTTGAGGTGAAAAAGAGAGCGAATAGGCAGCGAAAACGACCTAGTTTGTGTTTCAAATGTACGAGGCCATTTTGACCTAGATTCGAGGTGTAGATTTTCCGTACGGGATGGACCAAAATCACACTTTGACGGTTTAAACGGCAACATGTAAACAAGCAAACAATAGTAAATCGAAGACGCTGCTACATGCCTGGCTGTAAAGTTAGTTTAGAAGAGGTACCACGTGAAATATTCTCAAATTTTAGAGGTACCACAAGTTCGAAAGTTTATTCACGCATTTTAAATAGTTACCTGTTATTTGCGGAATAATAGAGCATCGCATTATTTCGCACTTCTTTCCTTTTCGTGTTGTATGTCCAAAACCAACAAAATTGAATGATTAATTTACGCGTGTTGGTTTTATAAGAAAATCTCGATCTTACTGAGGTCATCTTCGACATCGTTGGCTTCCAGATCCTCAAATATCGAGCGTTTGATAATACCAAGAAAAAACAAATTATTAACAAAGATCATCACAATAAAGACTGATCGATTCCCGGTTTTATTTGCTTCTGCAGGAGAGCGAAAAAAAAAAAAAAAATCGATTAGTTCATTCTTTCATATGTCGTTGGACAAGCTGTTGTCAAAAGCACTCACGACATTGTGGTCAAAGTTGGAGGTGGAGACTCTGAACTGAGATCATGGAACAAGACCGCCCAGATCTTAGTTCGATGTCGTTTATGTAGATAGATTCGCATTTTTTAGGGGTTCAGGTTTGAACTCGGGGATATAGTAACAAGACCAAAGGTTTCGATGGGATCCTAAAAATTCAATATTTGATCCAGACAATTGGGTCTTGTCTTCGCCAGATCCAGTCTTCGGCAGACTCCTTGAACATCTTTACTATTAAATTCAAAAACAGATTAATCATCTGATTGAATCAGTTCAGGTAATGAATCAGCATGTGTGTTTACCCCTATAAGTCATCTCTGTTTTGACGAAAACTTCCTGCCACTTCTGCCGATTTCCCGGTTTCGACCGAATTCCGGAACTACTTTTCCGGCGAAAAAAGAAAGCTAAAAAACGAACTCAGCGTATCTTCTTTCCCCATACTGCACATCCAATCAACTTCAAATAAAAATTCAACTTCCAACAAATTTTCCGGCTCCAGCCGGATTCCCGTCGAACTATATGTCCGGGTAAAAAATGATTGTCATATACGGATTCGTCATCTCTTTACCCCTAAATCGAATATCTAATCAACTACAAATAAAACTCTAACTTAACAATTTTCGGTTTTGGCCGGATTCCGGGCGAACTACTTGTCTGGGTAGAACATTTTTTCACATAAGTGTTCAGTATGTCTTTTTACCCCTAAATCGAACATCTAATCAACTCCAAATAAAACTTTTACTTTTAACAAACTTCCCGGTTTTGGCCGGATTCCGGGCGAACTACTTGTTTGGCGAGAAAATGGTTTTCACCACTGTGTTCAGCATGGCTTCCTACCCCTAAATCGAACATCTAATCAACTTTCAAATAAGACTTTTACTTTTAACAGACTTTCCGGTTTTGGCCGGATTCCCGGCTAACTACTTGTCCGGCAAAAAAAACGGTTTTCACCATCGTGTTTATTCATGTCTTCTTACCCCTAAATCGAACATCTAATCAACTTCAAATAAGACTTTTACTTTTAACAGACTTTCCGGTTTTGGCCGGATTCCCGGCTAACTACTTGTCCGGCGAGAAAATGGTTTTCACCACTGTGTTCAGCATGGCTTCCTACCCCTAAATCGAACATCTAATCAACTTCAAATAAGACTTTTACTTTTAACAAACTTTCCAGTTCTGTCCGGATTCCGGGCAAACTACTTTTCCGATGACAAAATGGTTTTCACCATGGTGTTTAACATGTCTTCTTACCTCACAATCGACTATCACATTATCTGTAAAAAAATATTTCATTTGCCCCTTAATTTAAAACCCCTCCCCCACCTCTAAATGTAGGGCTACATAGCCCATCTACGAACTTGACCGTACTCTTGACCCAAAGAATCCTCACACCAAGTTTCATCAAAATATCTCATTCCCTTCGAGAGTTATAGTGCGCACAGACGGACGGACGGACAGACGGACAACTTTTGCGATGTCATAGGTATCCCGCCACTTACGTTTTGGGATCCCAAAAACTGTATAGATGGAGGTCAAAAGAGGTCATCCGTATTCTTATTGGCGCTTGTCAAGTTCGTCCAGACTTTCCACTCCCCAAAGTTTATTTCTTAAAGAGCTGTCGGACCTTAAAACTTTCGATGTAGTTGGTGGTGCTTGATGGGCAAACTCTGCTGAAAGCGAAACTAAAACGATGGGTGGGGATTTGTACGCTTACAATTCCATACAGGAGCTAGGGATAACCCTAGTTGGATGGAAATGGAATGGTTTATCTGAGGAGACCGTTTCCCAACCAAATTTACGTTCATTCAAACAACATCTTGCTGGTACAACTTTCTGCAATAGCGCGTATGTGAACTCTTTTTAGTTTATATTTGTTGTATGTTAAGTGTGTAGTGCAGTGTTGAAAAATGTAGTAAACATTTGTGTGCTTGTAGAGAGAGAAGCTTCGGCTTAACGTCCTTTTCTATTAATAAATAAATAAATAAAAATAAAAAGACGAGTACAGTGGGTCCTTTAAGTTGTGATCCATAATATCTTTAGCCTCAAAGATATGCATATAGAAGGGCGTTTTGCAGATGGTATGAAGCAGAGGAATGACATCATTAATAAAAGAAAGTTCAAACTCAAGGCATGCAAAAAAGGTAAATCAGAATGCAGAAAACTCCCTCCCATGTCAACGACCTCATCAGACAGCAGCTGTGCATGTTAACGACCTGTTTCGAACATCATCCGTGCCAATAATGAAATCTCGTCGATCATTTTCCTCTACAGCAATTTCGAAGAATTAATCCCCCAATTATGCAGATGCTACTTTTAGTTGCTGCATGCTTCAATTCATGATTGCTTGTTCGTTTCTTCCAGGTAAAGCCTGAAGATGTACTTTGCCAAGAATCCCCGAAATATAGCTGAACAACATCCTAGCTGACTCATCAGTTTTCTGTAATTTTTCAAGTAATCTTAGTTATACTTCCTTTTCAGAAAACATTTACTTTAAAATTGACACTTTAACAAACTTCACTTATGAAACAAAATACAGACTTGATCAAAGTCAAGTTCCCTACGTTCGTTGGTAGAATACTCTAGTTGGGTATTAAACAGTAGCCCGAAATGCATACAAAAGAAGGTAATACTTAGGGGGTATGGACATTAAGTTGGATCGAGGACCGGTAAAACGGCCGAACAATGGACGAGTTATAACCATAGTGATATTATAGCTGCTCTATGATATAGGTCCCTATAATACCCCTGCGCTGAGGGTTGGCTACGCATGCGTACACGCGAGTTTGGGTCATCATTTTGGCATTTCTTAAGGGCAGAAGATACATACGTTATCCTTGCATTATTGTCAAATGCTTTATCAAGTTCACGTTTGGGTGAGCTCTATCCGGTTTTCGGATTTCAATATTCTTTCTATGAGTGAAATATGATAGGTATCAAGTTGAAATTAGCTAAACTTGTTTGCATTGAGGTCTAGATATGCTTTTTGAGAGTGCCATCAATCTGGTTTAAGGACAACAACTGGTCCAAGATTGGCCAGTAAGTAAAGTTCCTCTAAACTGGTTAGTTATCGGGTGTAAGATCATGAAAGTTGACTGCCACTCCAGGTTCAGGGAAAACGGGGCCTAAATTGGCCAGTAATTTAAGTTTGACAACAGTTCCGGTTAGAAAGACACAACTTGTTGTGCTGAGCTGATTGATACTTATCGACTAGGTCCATAAGCTCCCCTCCACTATTTTCAACAATTCCGAACGCTGTTTGGCAATTAATTCCGTAGCACGGTATCCTTGCTTTTTCTGGTTCTGGCTCTTAGTTTTTCCTCAGTTATTTCACAGTTTCCAGTAGCTTTTCCGACCTTAGGGAAGTTCAACAGGTTTCCAATAAACAAAAAAGAGAGGTAAGGCACATGAATAAACTTGTTTCTTTGCCTAAAATCGATGTATTCTCTGTTCCAAGTCCTCATTTGGTTGTCTCGAACGAAAGTTGTGCTGCTGGTGTATTGGGGCTCCGTTGGCTGGCATATTCTCTGGAAAAGTGAAACTGGTTAGTACAATAGGCCTACAATTATGCTTATTTAAACACTTCTCTCAATGTTTCAATTCCTTGGTTCTGTTTCTTGATTACAAAAACCTATTCTGGACAGCAAAAATACCAGACTGGATGTATTTGCAAATCATTTTTTTATCCCAATTAATCAATCTATTTATTACCCGTCAAAAACAATGGAGGGCGTGTGGCCCTAGTGACGGAGTACAAAGAAAGAAAAAAAAAACAACAACAAAGAAGAAAGACAATGCACGTAGGAAAACTTTACACTAAACACAGCACAAACATAACTACAGATTACACGAAAAGGGAAGACCACTAGTGGTTCAGTTTACTAGCGGAAGATTTGAAATCTTCCACTCTCTTATCAACAATTTTAGCAGGCAGAACCAGATGGAACTTCTGCGCCAAAAAAGAATTGCTGGTCCAGGGGGGGGCAAATGCAGCAGATACTTGGCAAACTTAAAATACATCCGGTGAACATTTTTCTTATTAGAAGCAAAAAAAAATTGCCAAATGGGGGACATAGCAAGAAGATGGGGCACAGTTAGACTGTTGTAAAGTTTAGAAAGATGAAACCGACTAAGACATGTGATATTAGAAGCAAGTGAAGCGTAAGCGATCTGTATCTTTTTAGCGAGGTTTGGAATCGCAAGCTTGATTGTTTCCTTAATGGTTTTTTCGAATTAATTAGACATTTAATATTTTTTTATCCCATGTCACAATTATGTTATGACACTTCTGGAACACAATAAGGAAAGAAAACATAATGGCTAAGTGAGTGCATGTTAATTTCTTCCGGCAACAGCCCTTTTCAAAGAAGACTCAAAATACCACTGGTGAACGTCGTAGCTGACTTAGGCTGTATCAAATACATACTTCAGTTATAAAACCAAAAATCTATCTTTTACCGCGGATTAAACACCGCGAAATCCCAAGTATTTCCAGAAACATCCAAACTGGTCAGAGCGATGTCCGGCAACAGCTTGTAGCTATCGGCTACCCAATACACGCATGAGCTAATAAAATGACCGCCGCAGGCGAGCGCTATTTCCTGCCGAATTTAACTATTTCGCAACAGGTGTCATTTGGGAAGCATTTGCGATTAGAGCGTCTTTTTGGGATCCAAAATAAAAGTATGGACTACCGACGAAATCATAGATCAGTCCTTTCGTCTTAGGCCAGTGTGTCAATTGACCTCTTCTGACCGCTTACAGATAGGATTTATGTAGTGCCCCCTGCCCTGCGTGATTTTTTTAACCCACTTTTTGCTAAACAATAGAAGATTTTTGAACTAAACCAAATGACGTTGAAACTATGCGCCGCAGGCACAAATTTCGGAAATCGGCCTCTTTCCGCTTTAAGAAAGATTTCGGTGCAAATCCGACTGTGAAAAGATCAAAACATAAAACTAATAGTACGATTCTCTGCGGAACGGAGGGGGGGGGGGGGGGGGGGGGGGGGGGTGGGGGGGGTAGGGGGATAAGTCCAAAGCAAACTTATGGACTAATATTCGGGATTCGGTAAAATGTTATCGCAATCGGACCAAAGTTAAGGGTTCATGGGAACTACCGAATCCCAATTATTATACATAATAATTCTGGACCGATAGCGTGTTCGGGATTCTGCATATCTACCGAGTCCCAATTATAGGCTAACGAATAAATAGAATTCCGTCGAGACTCGACCAAAGTTGGGGATTCGCAACATCCGTGATGACTACCGAATCCTGGAAATTATACGGAATCCCGAACATTATACCGAACAGATTGTTATGACAGCCTATTTGGAATTCTGTATAACTACCGAATCCTCGTAAATATACCGAATAATTCTTATATCGAAAAATAACCGAATAATTTTAGTCGGCCCAAATTTTTACCGATTTCAAAAAGATGAGGGGGGGGGGCTGCACCCCGACGCCCCTGCAAACCAGCAACCTTTCTTTTTCACGGAAGCGTCAGAAACAAACACTTGGTAACTCCAAAACAGTCATTTTCCAGCTTGAGCCAGAAGAGGACCCTTGCCAAGAAGAGCCGATATATAGCTCTAATAAAATGTAGCTGACATATCCGTTTTTGCATTGTCAAACCTGATATAGCTTTTGTACTGCCTTGAATGGCATAAGGGAGAACCAGAGCAGTGCAAAATAACCCTTGGGAGTAGCGCCAAGACTTAAAAAAAGTGACACAGATCCGAATACCAGCGAGTCCAGCGATAATAGCTCAATCAGTCGTGCACCAGCGCTGGCTCCAATAACTTCATATTCTGAATACAGCAAAAAAAAGATACAACCACTAACTGTGTCCTCAATATGTGTAGATCGCACCTTAGCTTTACTAGAAATTTCTGAATTCGCAAGTTTGTCTCGCTTTATATGCCACAAGCGTAGTGGCCGGCGCTACGAGTATGGCCCGTTTGTGAAGCAAGGAAAGCATGGGTCTTGACGCTACTCCCTATTGTTATTTTGCTCTGAACTAGAGCGAAGAGCTGTTATTTTTCAAATGAAGCGGTTTTCATAGCATCAATCCTTTCACTTACCAGGCTGTTGCGAGACAGTTTCGTCCAGTGAACTGTTACTAAAGAGGGTCCTTCGCAGGATAATTATGATCACTGCGATAAGAAGCAGGAAAACCCCACCGCCGAGAGCCATCATTAGGAGAGACTGCGAGTTCAAGACAAGGGAGTCAAGTCCGTCTGCAAGGAAATAGAAAGTAAAATTTCGCTTAAGGCAAGGCTTCACCTTCCATATTTTCTTCCGGATTCCAGAAAGCCGTTTTCGTTGAGACTGATCTGGCAGGTGAAGCAGGGCCAAACACGTCTGGAAGTCCGGGGTGTTGAACACCCCATATTCCGGACGGTTGAAACGTCTTCTGTTGACCATGCGATCTATTAATTTTTCGCAACCATTTGATTAATGGGAATTATACCTGTAGGCAATATAATCTCAAGAGGCCGTGGTTATAAGAAAAAAGTAAAGTCTTCATGGGATCGCAAAAGGAAATGTTTGCTGGAATAGACAATCGGGTCTTGCAGATTTCAGGTAGGTCTGTACCATGTCCGGTAAACGTAAAATCGTCCAAAAAGGCTCTTACAGGACCCCCCGACTACGCCTGTTCTTACAGTGTCCCTAGTTCCGTAAGAAATTGTAAGGTTCAGAAATCTAACGTTTCTGAGACGAAATTTTAACACAGTGAGGGTGTTCCAACCTACTTATAGTAGTTACTACGTCAAGGCTGGAACGATTTTTCTACTTTCCAGCAGAATATCATGCCATGGGCGAATCCGACCAATCAAGTTACAGAGATGCGTAGTACCACGCTTACTACGCCCCCGAGCATGGTAAGAAAATAGTTACTATTTCGAGAAATAGTAAGTAAATTTTTACGAGGTTGGAACGAAAATAGAAACTAATAGTTACTATTGTCAGAACGGTGGAACACGCTAAGTATCTTAACAGTTTTGAGAGATATCGTGCCAACGGACAAAACTTACGAAGCCATAGGTATCTGTCACCAAAGTTTCGGGAATCCAAGCACCTACTGTTGAAAGGTTCTTCATAATGATCTGCTGAGAAGCTGATTTACCCAAGCACCGCATCATTACCTATCGATTTATTCAACAAAACCTTCCTTGATTCCGAGTTCTTGGCAAGTTGGAGAGAACTGAACCACACTCACATCTGAAGTACCACAGATAGGACACGAATTGGTTGTTTGGAACAACATCATTCCTAAATAAATGCTTCTGATCACTAACGACAAAAGATTTCCGATCAAATATTCAAACAACGGCTAAGAAACGGATCCGTCAGCTACGATGCCTTGATAGCGATATTTCGGCCCTCCTTGGCAAGGGTACACGTCATG
This sequence comes from Branchinecta lynchi, assembly GCA_023053575.1. Classification (NCBI taxonomy): domain Eukaryota; kingdom Metazoa; phylum Arthropoda; class Branchiopoda; order Anostraca; family Branchinectidae; genus Branchinecta; species Branchinecta lynchi. The sequence continues at coordinate 14,025,188 of JAKZAP010000003.1, forward strand.
CTATTGAAATTCTGCGACAACGTCTGGAACTCGGAAGAAATAAACGTGGAATCTTTTTCAAGTCCTTGACATTGTTTCCCAGGCAGCTTGAGTCAAGGAGGATATCCTTTCAATTTGAAATTGATACAACTGTGCTAGTCATCGATCCTGTTTGGGCTAGCCGTGTGAGGTCGGCAGAGGGAATCAGCTTTGGCTTCAGGTTATGGCGGCTTTCGGAGGCCTCACATGACGCCTCATTTATCCTAATCTTCGTTTCCTTTTATGCCCACCCTACTGCACGCGAAACCGCTTTCCGATCCGATTGGCACTGGAAAACTAGTCCCCGAATGTGTCTCCTGTGAACGCTTTCAGTAAACAGAATACATTTTGCTCACTTAGGAAACTCACAGAAACTCTGTTTTATCTGTGTTTTTCTTGCAGTTATATCAATCGCCTAAAAACACAAATAAAATCCAAATAAAACATACTTCGCCTTACGCCCCTGAAAGTCTATTCAGGCTCATATCTATCTGCTTGACAAACGTCCCCTTAAAATCCTTTAATTTATTTTGAATTTCCGCCAAGTTTGAGCTACAAAACAAAAAATCACCGCGAGAATTGCCGCGGAAACAGAATGCTGGTCCAGACAAATTATCACCGAAACAATCTTTTCAAGCCGCAGGAAAAACGCTGGCGGAAAACAGCCTTTAGGCAATTCATTCTTGGTACAGGGTCACAGTTTCTGACATAGGCCTATCTCCAGAATTGAAAGTTTTTTCTCCTAATCTGGTCATTAGATCATCTTTCCGACACCGATCCTTATCCTTGTCGCCTGGAGTAGCTTTGTCCGAAGTCGGCAACGAGCTGACTTAGCAATGTGATTATTCTGAGATTCGTAAGGTGTGCAGTTCAAACCAGGGCGGCAGAGGAAAAAAAAAAGTACAGTCGCCCATATTTTCAAACATTCTTTCCAGAATGTTTTCAAGGGGCAATCTGGTTTCCGCAAGCTCAGGGATTTCGTCATTGTTTAGATTCCTAACTCCTGGAACGCTACATTTGTCGGCCATGTTAGAACACAAAAGAAAACAAAATTTACGTGATGTGAGAAAGGGAAACGAAATCTGGTGAAATACAAGAATGTATATGAATTCTCAAGGAATGAACTTTCCAAGATTTTCTAGACCCAGGCCCGGAAATGGAGACCCAGGGGCCTTCGGCGGTTAACAGAGAGCGTGTTCCATGCCTTCTACAAATAGTAACTATTAGTTACTATTTCCGTTCCAACCTCACTAAAAGTTACTACGCTGACCGTTCCAACCTCACTAAAAGTTACTACGCTGACCGTTCCAACCTTCTCGAAATAGTAACTAATAGTAATTATTTGCTTACCACGCTCGGGAGCGTAGTAACTACGGATCTCTGTAATGTGATCGGTTGGATTCGCCCGTGGCACGATATTCTGCTGAGAAATAGGAAAATCGTTCCGGCCTTGACGGCAAAAAGCCAGAATTCGTGACGTCATGCGTAGTAACCACGGTAAGTAGGATGGAACAGAGAGTCAGTGTCCCCTATTTTGTAATTTAGCAATAACAAACTTTTTTTTTTTTTCATTTGTTTAAGGTAGACGTTATTTCACTTTAGGAAATAGACAAGCAGACTTAGAAGTGAAATATACAAATGCCATCTATACCTTTTTACACATTATAATTACCACTTCGGCCCCTCTCTTGTTTTGGGCCACACAGGCATATGCATAGTTTGCCTTGGCAGAAGTTCTCCCCTGTCTAGACCCACAATAGATTTTTCTCCCAACCTCCTTACCAGCCAGTTTCGCCTTTGTGTCACTTACGAGTGAGATTCGTCCACTTACCTTGCCACTGGTTTGTCTTCCTGCTAGTTTTGTAGAAACTTAGCATGGTCTCACATGTCAGGATCCACTTCCAACTCAAGCCATATACTAGCATTTCTGATTCACAACAAGATTGTGTCACTGCACGCCAGATGTTTTGTAAATCTTTAAACAGAGTCAAATATTGTAATAAGTAAATACTGTAGCCTGTAATTTTTGAATTTAAATGTATTTAAAGTTTTCATGGTGACATTTGTTTGCTTTCCTTTTGCTTATCTTCCCCTTTTATATCTGGTAAAGTTGCTTTTCGTTTAAGTAATCTATGTGTGGTTGTGATGATTTGCGGATTAGAGGACACGGATGTCAATGTTTGCAAGACACAAAAAATCGGAAACTGGAAATATAAAGTAGGCTTAGTTAAACATTGGCAGTTGAAATGGAGTTCAGTTTTTAAAGTTAAACATATATCGTGTGTAAAACAATGATTAAGTGAGGTTCGTGTGCTTATTTGTTTTGTAAGAACTACCGTGTTAGCGTCACTGAATGAAGGAGTCGTAACCAAAAAGTAAAAAAAAAGAAAAGAAAAAAATAAGATACAAAGCGGGTTTAAGGAAACAATTTTAAAACAAGCCAGAGTATGTGTTGTGTAACTGCAGCTTGTGTGACTGGAAGGTTGGAGAGGAAGAAAGTCACGTCTAGATTTACTATAGACTGCATGGAACATGAAGAGCTGGAAATCCCTAATTGTTCCATACCAGTATCATTTCCGAAATTTTAAGCATCCTCTGTCCTAATTATCCGCCCTATTTTATTATTCTGCTTTTTGCGTTCGGGTGTTGGTTTGTTAGCCTCACTTCTTGCCTCGGAGGAGATCATAGTCAGAATACCGTTTGTGTAAGATTTTTCCGTATTTCTCGTCAAAACGAATGGGACGAAATGAACATAGAATTGGGTGTAGAATAATCTTAAAAAAACAAAAATCTAAAAAACAGAGGTTCTAAGAAGTCACCTTACCTTACCTTACGCCGCTACTGAAACTTGTGCTGCTAGGTGACTGAAAAACTTCTCACGATAATGATTTATCTCGTCATTTATGCCTTAGAGCAGTGGTCCTAATCAAGGGTCGAAAAGGTTGCTTACCCCTTTTTCAGAACGTGAAAAGAAGATATTTATTATCGTAAGATGATATGTATATATATACATATAAAATAAAATGAGGCACGTGAGGCTGCTTTGTAGCTAAAATTTTGTCAAATCTCGTCTCGACGTCAGTAACGGCCTCGGAAATGCCAATTTTTTTTTCCAGTCTGCATCTATCTGTGTTTGAACTTTGCTGTATTTCGTGCTTTTATCAAGCTGCATCGCAAACATTTTAGTTTTAGCTCAATTCGTTACCGGAACAGCTTATAATCAGGGGCGTCACGTACGACAAATTCGGTAAAAATGACCAATCGTCAGTAAAAATACCGTGCCCCCCAAAAAACATTTTGGCTGCTGATGCCTCTGCCTTCTACTGGTAATATGACGCAGGTAACGGGGCGAGGGCAAAATAGTTCTTGTTCAAGCGGTGGAACGGGTCGGTAGTATAAAGGGAGTGGTCCCGCGGCGAGCTAAGTAAAAAAAAAAAAAAAAAAAAAGGATTAAAACTTATGTGTGGAGGACAATTGGGTTTTTTTTCAGCTTGCATCATGCGGGCTGATCTCCATCCTAAACTCCAATTGTCCGAGCCACGTGACCCGCGTCATATTATACTAGGCTACTAGACTTTCGGCAATGAGAATTGAGCGAGGCAAGTTCTGAAGCTACAGACTAAACTGATTTTGTTACCTTCGCGTACCCCTTGAAAGGGTCTTGCGTACCCCTTTGGTTACACGTACCACCGGTTGGGAACCACAGCCTTAAAGCATCCTTGTCTTCATCTTTTCTTGTTCATCTAAGTCGGACTGCTCCTTTTTACTGCCAAATGTGCGGGGATATGAATGAGGACGTGGTAGACCTGATGTGACAATGTAAAGACTTGGATGGGTCGGGGGAAGAAGTGTTTGTCAAAGGTCTGTATGATGAGGAGTAGATGGTTAAAGTGATGAAAGATGAATGCTTTACGGCAGTTCTCCGATTGGGATGATTCCTTCAGCGGACGATGTAGCACCGAGCGTATTTTTGTTTATTTTTGTTGACTATATTGCTATGGCACGTGTGCTTCTTCTGTAACTATATCATATCATATCATATACTTTCCCTTTGAGTTGACTGCACACACAATGCCTCTTGTTCCTACAAACAACTAAAAACCCAGCAAATCAAGCAGATGACTAGTCTACATTCTGAAAACTGTGTGCATGTCCTGTGGCGGATCAGAGAAAAATAACACTAAGGAGTAAGACCAATACCTTCGCTTTCCATGCATCGGAAATGGACAGCGCCGCCCACTTCGCTCAGGACATTCAAAGCGACACAAACTTGCTAAGATGCGACCTGCATAAATCGAGGAAAAGCGGAGGTGTAAATTTTGCTGTGTTCGGAATATTGAATTATCAGAGCCAGCGTTGGTGCACGACTAATTAAGTTTCAGTAGGGATTTTATGTACCACTGGGGATTCTAGTGCCTCTTCGAGTGTGTGTCAGTTTCTTCAAGTCATGTTGCTACTCCCTAGTATTATTTTGCTCTTATGCGGATTCTTCAGTAAAGTATACGGCGACTTTACAGCTCGGATTTCTTTTACACCGTCATTTTTTAAATTAACCTTGCCAAAGCAATCATCAGCCTTTATAAGTGTGGTTCTTTTGACTCGACTCGCACGCTATTCAAAAGACTAATTACTATTCCCGAGTAGAAAAGGAATTCTCGGAAAATCGGAATTTAGTGACTGAAAGGGGAGAAGAAAATTAATGAGTGGGCGTCGCTAGAGGCACAGATGCTTGAAGGATTCAAGCACCTATCATTGCTGTCATCTAGTCTTTCTTCCGTATTAGTCAAATTTGTTCCCAAAGTTTGGCAACTAATTTGTATTGTTCCATCTTATTAATAAAGTAAAACGAAAACAAAAATTACCTGCTCTGCTTCCAACAGCTCTTTCCACAGCACTCTCTAGGGTCACCGGATCCGACTTTCCTCGGCTATTAACGGCGGAGATGACTGGAAATTAAGATTTTTTATTACCAATTCCCCCCGTTGGACAAGAAAATATACGAAGCCACAGCCACAGGAAGATGGACGAAAGAAAAAAGATGGAAGATGAACATATTATGAGGAACGCTTGCACTAGAAGTGCGCTTCAAAATCTGTGCATCGGAATGTGAGCAGAAAAGACTTCTAAGTAATTTCAATAAGCAAAATAATATTTATATATGATTCAGAATCTCAAACGAGCGTAATCCCTGCCTCCGCGACTTAGCAACGCTTAGGAAAAGTGGAACACAGCTGGTCCGAGTTCTGAGGTCCTGGTTCTAAGGTCCAGGGCCAGTTTCATAACATTTAACACAAGGATGCGCAGTTTGAACAGATAATCATAACCCTTGAAAGCTTGCACCCGCAGACTGCAAAATTTGAGTTAGCCAAACAACACATTTTCAAGAATAAGTTTTGGCACTCTTTCAAGGACAGTTATTTTTTGTTTCGCTCCCGTCATACCCCTAGTGACGAATGGACGGGTCTAGGCGAGCCCCCCCCCCCCGCCAAAACCTGCCCGGTACCAAAAAACCCCCGGTGACATAAAAACCCCGGCGAAAAGCCCCCCCAAATCCTTTACATTTAACACCAATGCAAAACATTTAAATTGACTTCCCGTGATCTTAGTCTGTCAAGTGGACTTCTGGTACAACAAGAACAAGACCAAAGGTTTCGATTGGATCCCAAAATATTACATTTGGCCCTTAACTTAAACCCCCTCCCCCACCCCTAAATGTAGGGCTACTACATGAATTTTACAAGAAGGAGAAGTAATTGGGAAAGGATTTGTTGGGGGGGGGGGGCGTTACACTGAGTGGCACGGGTTTTGATCGTTCCCTTTTAACACCTCACTGACCACAGCTTCCGTGTCACCATTAACCTTCACCTTTGCTTTACACTCCACTCCCTTGTCTATATTTGTTCTGCCTACGCTTAACGCATTTAAAACTAAGAACACATCCAGTCAGCACTTTTTACTTCACCTTTACATACCCTTTGTGCACGCACGAGCTTATCCTTACACTTGTTACTGGATATCCAAGTTGTACTTCAAACATTATTGTACAGTCAAGTCTGCGAATGAAGTTGCGTCCAGTTATTCTACTCTCATATAGAGTAGGGGTTTTCTCCGGTTTTTTTTTTTAGCAGGAACCCCGACTGGACAGGTGGAGTCACCTTACTCCTGAAATCTTCCTCTTTACAAAATCTTTGAGATTCATTGTAATCGAACTTTTTTTTGAGAGCCAGTCGGGTTTGTACCACGGTTGCTGGTCAAGTCGCGAGCGAACAGACGTTGCCAAAATGTCATGTGGAAGAAGGAGAAAAAACTTAAAGCTTGTGTTCTCAATTTTCCTTTGATTAAAATTCTGAATATGTCAAGTTCTGAGGCCGAAACCCATACCGACTATACGCGTATTCTCGCCGTTCCCCGAGGACTCCTCGGGAATCGAAGGGAACGGCGAGAATAGAGGGAGTCACTCCACACGGACTCCGCGTACAGAAACAGCGAGAACACGGGGAATGCTTCCAAAATGGATTTTGTTCGAGACAAAAAATATAAAGTTGACGAAATTAGTCTAGATCCACTTTATCTTTAATTTGTTTATTCTGATTATTTTCAATTAATTTTACATTGCACCAACACCAGCAAAAATTGATTCCCCTCTGAATCTGAAAGGGAGTCCTATTTGGTGATGGTGATGATAATCGGAGCATTCCCCGTCCGTGGGGACTCGCGAGAATACGGGGAGGGAGTCCCCGGGACAAACGAAAACGAGGGGACTCCTCAAGTGGAGTCCTCGGGGAACGGCGAGAATACACCTTATACGGAGAGTAGTGGTTATTTCCAATATTTCCAGGCAATTGTAGTGTGAAAAACTATTTCTAGCAAGTGTCCATCTCCTCCAGCACTTTAAAAAAAAACCTTTGGCCAAATAATACGTTCCCTAGTTTGCACAAGGGCCAATGATTGTTTACGCCTCTACGCTTTTGCTTACAAATGCAGGACTCATGTTCTTAGAAGAAAGACTTTCCGGAAATTCTGATATCACTTTCCATAGCGAGCAAAACACATTGCGAAAACCGTGAGAATACGATTTCTGGAATCGCTTTCTTTCTCCCGCCGGATTGATCGCGAAAACAGATGGGAAGTTGAAACCGCTGACAAGTTTGAATTCAATACTGCTTAGAATCAATAAATCGAGATATGGCTCGTTTGTCCATTCCTTCCATTCTTAAATGTTCCAATAAATCTTCTTGCCTTATTTTTTCCACACTTTAAATCAGAGCAAATGCTTCCCATGCATCTAAAATGGGCCTCCGTCGCAGCGCCGACCAGCTCGCTTTGTTCGTGCGTGCAGTGGAGGACGTAGAAAATTCTAGCATGGCTAAGATGCTGTGCTGGTTGAGTTTCAGTAGGGATGTTCGTGTCCTCTAGGGGAGCTAGTGTCGCTGCGATTTGACTGTGTGTCACTCTTTCAAAGTTCGCGCATTACTCTCTAGAGTTATTTTGCTCTGCTTTAAATATTTTTGCCAAATCATTCAGCTTCTGTCTTTCCAAAATCACTTTCGAGAAAGCCATGTCGGTTTCTAAAGCAAGAAAACCGGTGGTGAAAATTTGGCATCCGACCGAAGAAGCGCAAAAACTACTTGAACGCGATGCTGACTTGGCTTTCCAGCTCGCAGAAACTCTCACATAGTCTCCGGCGGGAGGGCCTTTCCTACTTGTAGGGTCTGGGTAGGTTACATGTTTTAAGATATTCATTTACAGGTCCAGAAAGGAGTCGGCCCCTGTGGTGGCAGTTAAACTAGGGCTTCTGGGAAATCCTGTGACACAATTGGAGAGAATTGACGGCCAGGAGTATAATATGCGTTGGGAAGCTCGAAGAAGGTGTGGGAGAGCCCTAAGACATTGATACTGCGATACTCATCTTCCGGAGAGAATCAGGGAGTCGAAGAACCAGTTTTTGTTTAAAAATAGATTGAAAAATTATTTTTTGGATAGTTAGATAAATGTGGAATATTTATTTGGAATTTTATTTAAGTTGAATTTCAATATTACTATTAGTGAATGAGGGTTGGGTTGGGTAGGGGGGGGGGGGTAAAGAAAAAGAAATGATAAGGTTAAGACGAGAAATGTGTGTCATAGTATGTATTAGGCGATTAAAAGTTGTGCACTCCCGCACAGGACACGGTTGTGCCCTTCTTGGGAGCGTTCTGTTTGTTGTTTTGTTTAAGGAATGTTGAAATTAAAATGAATTGAATTGAACTGAATTGAATTGCAGTCTAACTACCTTTGTGAGTTTCATTTGAGCTTACAGCTCGGGATCGACTAAAAAAAGGCACGGCATAACATAGTAGAGGAGGCACGATTACTAAGAAGACGCGCACAAACTACAAGGGCTTTCAGGCTTCAGGGTGAGGGGGAGGAACAATGTTCGAACGTAACTTGTTTTAGGATCGGGACTTACAAACTGTCACTTACTTCTCTACTTCTACTACTTACTGATCTATTTTTATCACTCGTCTGTCCTCCGCCATGCATCTTTTTAGTCGATCCCTTACAGCTCTTACTAAAATTTAAAGCTACGAACAGGTTACGAAGATACGCAAGAGGAGAAAATCTAGGGTGGGACATTGTACAAGAAAATATCATTCTGATTTTGTCTGCACACAGATATATCGTAGTAAGTTCAGTGCTTCGAGGGAAGACTTGAATTAACAATTAGTGTATCAGCATACCAAGCCTACTTATGAAAGAAAGCCAGTCAGAAAAAATATGAGAAGCAATTAGGACGAAATATTCTGTAAAGATGGGTGTTCTACCTTTCAGCAAAATTTAGCATAGCAAAAATTTAGCGTCATTTGGATGTGATCTGCTCTGACAAACTTAACTTCGGCGGGGCAACGGTTTCTGGAGCCCGTTCTATCTGACTAATGTAGGGATTTGCGAATTATGTTCAAAGACTTCTCTTCAGCTCAATGGTAGATAAGTAGCCGTGTAACTGAAGCTCACGGGTTCAAATACTGCCGGAGGAGCACCTATGTCTTTCAGAGGATTTTTTAGGCCTGTTTGTTGTCGGTTGTTGATACTCACCTGCTGAAACTCTGTTCTCTAATCCGATGCCAGGAACGACAAAGTAAGGAAGATAGTTGGTCTTGTTGTAGAGAAGTCTCATCGAATCCAACTCAAAGATTTCAAGGTGATATGTCGTGTTGGCTGGTAAGTCCTCGGCACCACAATGAACCTAAAAGATTTTTTTTCGAGATTTGGAGGGTTTTTTTTTTAGTTTCGAAGCTCGGCAGATTAGTGGCTACGAGTGGGCAAGAGTTGACAAGCTTGAACAGAGCGGACACGATTGGCAATGTATGGCTTTTAAATAGTTGTGTGTGTTCGTTTGAATATAGAAATTCCTCAATTTCTTATCGTTTGATTGCGAATTCTGTGTCTTTTCATTATTTTTTATTTTCTTGTAATAATTATATTTCCATCAGTTATTCTTTTATTCTATGATAGGTTACAATAAACATTACTATATTCAGTGGGTATTAGTATTATCAACAATCAAGGTTCAAAATAGCATACGATACAGCACAAAGAAAGGAAAGAAAAGCAGTCGAAGTTACGACCAGAAGGAATATAAAAGAATTAAAATTAAATTTTGAATCTCCTTGCAACGGTTTCGTTCCATCTACAGCCTGAAAAGGAACCTTGTACAGGGGGTAAAAAAATCGCTGAAGAGTGTGCTAGCTGACTTATGAAATTGAGTTCGTAAACCGAATTCATTATAAAGATTGATATAGCAACAGCATGTTTCCAGTGCAAGGAGTTTGAAGGGCCTACACAGTATCGGCTTCAGACCTCGAGTCGCCAGGATTCTTTCCATGGTCCAGTAAATCCAAGATCCGTGAGAAAAAGTAAGAATGTAACACAAAAACTGACCTTGAGAACACTTCTGTTTGGGCTGAGTAGAACACACTTCGAGGGTGGCATAGGAACTCCTGTAATGGATTATTACAAGATTAATAATTTTCTAAGGTTCTCTTTTTGGCCATTCTTCGTGAACGAATCAGTCTCAGACTCAACCCTGTGGGTAGCTAGATTTCTGGGAAGCACAACCGAGAAAGATTTGCAAATAATGGTAGGAAGGACGAACAGTTCTCCCTAGGTCTTGTATCCGTTCCATTCAGAATATTAGTTACTACATTCCCTACATACATTTATGTTACTAGGAGTCCCAGAAGGGATCAGCTACAACTCAACTTCAAGAATTAACTTTAAGATCTACTTCTTCTACCTATTCACGCGGGAAACGTGGCACATATCTGTTTAGATACGCATGAATCTTAACCTAAAAAATTTAGCTGTAGATTGTATACAATTCTCCATTGTATATTGGATGGAAACGACTACCTTTTCCAGTCAACTCTTGCTTTTCTACTCTTTAATCTCACCACTTTACACTTAAACGCGTCAAGTGAAATATCATTTGGAAACAATTCCCTTCTTCTTCGCGATTTTGTTGCGCTGAGGACAGTAACTGGCAAATCTTTTATACAGTCAGTCACTTTGTATGTCAATGTCCATGTTCGATTTTTTAAGGCTGCAACTGAAGCTGGAGTACTAACCAGTATTATTTTGGAGAGGGGTCAACAAGTGGGAGGAAAATTTGACAGCTTGAGATACCAATCTTAGAATATAAACAAGTAGACTTTCCTTGTCGAGTCGAGCAACTCTTTTCTACGGCCGTTTTTTGGTCACTTTTGATGTAAATACCCAGTTTTTGGGATCCCAAAATGAAAGTGGAGGGATACGTATGACTTCGTAAAAGTTGTCCGTCTTTGTGTCTGTCCGACTATCAGCACGATAACTCTTAAAGGGAAAAAATATTTTCTTTCAAATTCTTAAAGAGAAAAAATATTTTCTTTCAAATTTGATTTGACGACCCACTGGGTCAAAGGACAGGTCAAGTTCGCAGATGAGCCCTGTAGCCCCATATTTAAGGGTGGAGTAGGGAGGGGTTTCAAAGTAAGGGACAACTTTATTTTAAAAGCTGATGAGACAGTCAATCTGGATTAAGGAGACATGCAGAATCCATATTTGAAATTATTTTCTCGCCGGACAATTAGTTCGTCTGGAATCCGACGAAACCGGAAAATTTGTAAGAAGTAAAAGTTTTATTTGAACTTGATTAAATGTTAGATGTCGGATAAGAAGGCATGCTGAATCCCTATTTGACAACTGTTTTCTACCCGGACAAATAGTTCACACCGGATCCAGCCAAAACAGGAAAATTTGTCAAAACTAAAAGTTTTAAAAGTTTTAGTTGATTAAGAGCGTGTTCCACCCTTCTAGAAATAGTAACTATTAGTTACTATTTCCGCTCCAACCTCACCAAAAGTTACTACGCTGACCGTTACAACCTTCTCGAAATAGTAACTATTTGCTTACCACGCTCGGGAGCTTAGTAAGCGTAGTAACTACGGATCTCTGTAACGTGATTGGTCGGATTCTCCCGTTGCAGGATATTGTGCTGGAAAATAGAAAAGTCGTTCCAGCCTTTATGGGAAAAAGCCAGAATCCGTGACATCATGCGTAGTAACTACGGAAAGTAGGATAGAACACGCTCCAAATGTTCGATTTAGGGTAAGAACTAAGAAGACATGCTGAACCCACATATGACAATCATTTTCTTCCCGGACATACAGTTTGCCAGAATCCGGCCGGAACCGGAGAAAAGTTAAAGTTTATCTGAAGTTGATTGAGGTTCGATATAGGGGTGAAGAGATATGGTGAATTAGTTTTTAGCTTGATTTTTCTTGCTGGACAAGAATTTCACCCGGAATCCGGCCGAAACCTGATATTTGGCAGAACTAAACTGTCAGAAGTTTCACAACAGACACACAATAATGAACGGTTTCAAGAGACAAGACGCAACATACAACGCTTGGGATGTAATCTGTTGTCGCGAAAAATGTTATGCATAACAAGCATTGCCCGGAAGAGCAAAAAAAAACAGCGAAAAAGCATCTGCTGAATTTTCCGATATCATGACGACAAACATAAAAGTCAGCAGGTGCTTTTCGGCACTTTTTCGGCGGTTCTTGGCAACACTTTTTATGTACAGCACTTCATGCATAACGTTTCCTTCAGTCTCAACTATTAACTGAGGCAAGAATTAATAGCAAGCATGAATTCATCATATCCTTTTAGGTGCATTCAGTCAGTCTCATTGGAGAGGTTGTCGGTCTCTCATATCAATTGTGAAGCCACCTACTCTTGGTGCGTAAAGCCCTTACACTAGCTTTCAGTAACACATATTAACCTGTTCGGGATGACCCACACATCAGCTTAACTACTTCCACTCTTTTTGGCAGTTCGCCCGCATGTCCGTTTGCTTCAGTCGGATTTTCGCTGTGGGTAAACTGACGTATGCGCGTATTGACGGCAACCTGTTGGGGATTTCTAATGACTATGAAAATCAGAGCAAAGAGTAAATATATTTATTTCAACTTTAGAAAACAAATATTTTATCTCAGTTAAGTGTATGGGGTGCATTATTTTAGCGCGGGACAGACCAGCTGCTCCTATGTGTCCTAAATTCTACATCCCATAGGTTTATAGCTACTTTAGGAAATATGATTACAAGAGTGACTAAGCTAGCATAAGGTTAGTTTTATCCGTAAGTGGAAGAAAGTAAGTTATGAATCGGAGCATTTTTCTGGTTAATGTTATCATTATTGCTTATTTGGCTTTTAAAATGGAGACACAAATATACCTCTATTGTTGTGTATATGGCCACTGGCTTTTAAATACACGTATATATATATACGTGTATTTAAACGTGTGGTTTCTTCATATATATATACGTGTGGTTTCTTCATATATATATATATATATATATATATGTATATACATATGTACCTCTATTAAGTGTCTTTATTTGTAATTTAAGAAATGCACAAAATTATATGCAGCGGAAAACCGCTAGCCAAAGATAGATTACCTGCTTTGGTGACGTTGAATACACAAGGTTTCTTCATCATTCCAATTGCGTTTCCAGCAGAGCAAAAAACTAGTCCATAGTCTGCCAGCGGATCAAATGGAGTATAATCGAGGTAACTATAAGTACCATTAGTTCTTACAATAGCACCAGGAACTGCTGTTCGTCCGGTTCTTGAATCTTGGCCGAGAGAACTCATTGACCACCGGAACGATACTACCGGTGGGTCGGATGAAACAGAACACCTCAGTGAAGTTTGCTCACCTTCGGTGATTGAAGCGAGCAAAGGACTGTCTTGTGCGCAGAATGGTGTATCTGAAAGGTTAGGTTTTAGTTGCAAAAAAATCCAAATCCCAAAAGTGAAGGCAAATTCACAACTTAAAGTTGAGAACACACAGGTCATTCAGACTAACGAAAAAATAGAGTTCTCCCGTTGGCACCCGGTCCCTAACATCAAAAGGTCCCGTATCCCGCAAATCTGTCGGTAAAACATTTATAAGATAACGAGACTCGAGGAAAGGTGGTGTCCGTCTAACGAAAAAATCCCGGACCGAATAATCTCAGTCCAGATTGTTGGTGACGAGCCTCTAGAGAGCCAGGAGCACAAACTTACAACTACCTCTATCAAATATTACACATCATCGACCGAGTCAGCTTGGTAGAGGAACTGCAGAAATAGAGCACGACGATCTGCATCAGCCTCGTTTCAATTGTTAACCCCATGTTTAGATGTAACAAGACGATTCGGACATTACAGTGTCAGCCAAAGAAGGAATTAAATCTATCTATAAAACGTACATTTAATAACAGATGAACGGAAAAGTTTCAAGAACGATGCTAGAGATAGTGCATGCAGCAATTCAGCTTTTTGTCGCAGCCTGTTTCGAGTTGCCATTTTAACTGATGAAGGTAGTTTGACCTTACAGAAAAATGTAACAAGTTCAGTCGCAATCAATCCAAAAGTTCTTGATCAATTCATACACCCCAGCAAGTCCGGGTTTCAGGCATCTTTGTCGTCCCGGGCGGGGGGGGGGGGGGATAGCTCGAGTGCTGCAGAAGGTTTCAAGAACTCTTGAGAAAGAACAACTCCGAGAACGTTGTACCTTACCAAGGTAGATAGCCGACTAAAAGACTAACTGATAAGTATATGTTTCCTAGCAGGACGAATCCAATAAACTATACATAGTTTATACTATACTATACTATACTATACCCTCTTTTTATTTCGAATATGTGTAATTTTTTGGATTTTGACCATCTTCGACTCTTTTTTTTTAAAGTTGGTCCTTATCTCAAGAGATGAGTGGTGTAGTATGATTTTTCTTCTCAGCACAAAAGTTGGTAATAAAAAAGCTCTTCAAATCTCGTGAGCTTCCCCGCCCCTCTTGTTTTTAACGATATTCCTGAGAGCATCCCAGACTATTAAAAGGAAGTTTCTTGACAGATACATAGAACGTTCGAACCACAGAAGTGCCTGGCCGAGTAGTGTTGGGCGATATTCGATATCGATAACGATATATCGGACCAATTACTGATATCGAATATCGAAACGTAAATATCGATATCGAAAACGATATTCTTTCATTCATAATTATGGTAAATAATCCAACATAAACTACATTTATATATCCGAAATTGGAGCAATATGTTTTCCGTAATTCAGTTCTTATTTTTCGGAGTTTGAGATGATGCAAGATGCTATTTAACGACAATTTCGTTCGTAAATTTTGGCGAAACGAGACGTATACTGTAGCGAAACATACTAACGAAATATCGATATCGATATATCGGTTATCGAATATCTGAAGTGAAAATATCGATATATCGATACGTCGAAAAATTACAAATATCGCCAAACACTATGGCCAAGCACTTCCAGGCGACTGCTCTCCCGCTATCAAATTCATTCAAAGCCTGTCCCGAGCCTCGTTTTTGTTGCAATAGCGCTGCTTTTGCACAATACGCGTTTTTGGATTCACGTTCTTCTTGGTTGAAGCGGCAGCTGCAGCACCTTGCAGGGAAGCTCGGACTTGGTCGGTGAGCAAGTCCATGATTCTCGAGAAGCGCTGCCGTCTTCCTCGGAAGCACTGCAGTGCAAAAGCGGATGTAGAAAGAATCAGTCCGGTAGCGGCCGAGAACACTGTCAGAAGTTTCATAACAGATAGCGTATAACACTTTCAAGAAGAACACCTTTTCACTTAGAACTAAAGTGTTATGACCAATTAAGTTTACACTATTTCGTGCCTATATCTCCAACAACACCTTTAATTGGTAAAAATACTAACGGGAACGAAAGAAACATAACAGATAACATCCCGAAGTGTTATCTGTTGAAACCGCGCATCCTTCTGTTGTCGTTATGTAACTTCTGACAGTGTAGTACTTTACCAACTGAAGGTGTTGTTGGAGATCTAGGCACGAAATAGTATAGACTTAATTGGTCATAATACTTTATTTCTCAGTGAAAAGGTGTTATTCTTGAAAGTATTATGCGCAATCTGTTATGAAACTTCTGACAGTGAAGTGGACCTACAGCGTGCAACAAAAACGAGGCACTGGATTAGTAGTGCGAACACACGATCAAGATCGGGAGCTCCTGGACCGGAATTCCTTCCCGGATTTTCGGCACCATCATCCCTTTTATATCGAAAAGTTGAACTTTTTTTTAATTGATGATGACAGTGCAGGAAATAAGGCAGGGAAATCCTGATCGCGCGTTCGCACTACAAAGAAGAGAGAAGTTAATCAAAGCTAGGGAAAAAGACCGTGACGTAAGTGACGAATATGACGCCCCAAAAGTACGTAAAGATAAAGAACTAATCGAACACTAAAGTATTGGGAAGATTACTATTATTTGTGTTTATTTCTTTCGAAATACAATATAGGAATTCAAAATTCAATTATATTGTCCCTGTAGGATTTATAAGACACAGCCATTTCTATTTTTTTCAGGAAGCATTATCATGGTTTGCTTGCAAATTGAACGACTCAAGGGATCTACGTAGTAAGACTTTAAGGCTAAGTAAACTTTCGACTGAAATACTTCCACAGCTGGTTTGATGTCTTCCTCAGTGACATGTGAATCCAAAAAGTTTTGGAAATCCTTCTCTTAATGCGTACTCTCGCTGTTCCCGGGGACTCTTTGGGGAGTCGAGGGGAAATCCGAGGACAGAAGAAGTCACTATTAGGGGATTTCCCGTACTGAAAACAAAGACAACAGAATATTCTAGATACAAAAATATTGTTTTGGTCACGCAACCAGTCTGTAAAGTATCTATTTTCAAGTTTTCATTTGTTTACGAGAAATAATACAACACTGGACAACTTGCTTTATTGGCCTAGGAGAGAAAACTTGTGTAGGAAGTGAAAACAAGGTCAACTCCTTATTTTCACTTCTGCTTTCTGGTTAGTTTTGGTTAATTTTTAATGTGTTGCTTACAAAAAACAAGAGCTACGAGCTCATATGGCACTTGTTACGAGTAGGCAGTACAAGAAAGTAGGTGAGAACGTGACAAAATACACCCGCCATCCAAAAATGCGGTTCGGAAATAGAAGTAGGATATTTTGTTTCACTCACTTCTGAGCAGTTCCTGCATCGTCTCGATTATCAAATGCACATGACTGTTCAAACTTCCAAGTTTCAGCCTAATAAATCCACTAGTTTGATCCCTAGACGTGCTACAATATTTACGGTACTCCCTCCATCTCCCCCTATCGTGGCCGAATCTGGTTCGGACTAAAAAAATGGATCATCTAAAGTATCTTCTTTTATACCACCTATCAAGTTTCGGTCGAATCTGAGCATTTTTGGAAAATTCTGGTACCCCCTCCCCCCACCAACGTTGTCGGATCCGGATCCTTGCCCAAAATATGTCATCTAGGGTATATGCTCTCTCTAAGTCCTATGTTTCATTTAAACTGATGCACTCGTTTGACTCCTATGCGAGCCTCAAAGTTTCCGGCAATCTCCCTCCAATTCCCGCCACTGTGGCCGAACAGGACTTGAAAACATAAACGTCATATCTCCTAATTCCCTCTTCCTCCATCAAGTTTCACTGAAATTGGAGCATAGCCTATCTGTAAGTTTCCAGTACCCCCCCCCCCTACCTTGGCCGCATCCGGCCCGGACGCCAAATAACAAATTTAGGCCGCATAAACTCGGCACTGTCGAACTTGCATCTCATTCGGGCCATTCGTTTGGTTTTTGTGCATGTCAAAAGTCCCCCCCCCCCAATTCCCCCAACCGTGGTCGCATTTGTTCGAACGCATCTTTTACATGTCGAGGCCATCGATTCTTATCCCCCATTTGTTTGACCCTAGTTGGTCGTATCCTAGTTTAAATAAATATGTCAATTAAGTCGGGTCGCTAATATGCCTGCAAAGTTTCATTGTGTTAGTACTTCTGGAACTATTCTAACCCCGACTACCGGTATTCCAGGAAACCCCCTCTATCCCCCCCCCCACAGAGCCCATAAACCATCTGGCTCCGTCAAATTCGGATCTAGGCCTAATGCTTGTTCTGTCCATTAAATTCCGTCCCAATCCCTCTGCTTTAAGCGTTTCTTGAGTTTTCCGGTCCCCCCCCCCATCCCCACAGGTATAATCCGACCCGACCCGGACTTACACTGAACATCCGAGGCGATAGCTCTTTCCACCATACAAGTTTCATTCAAATCCGATCACCCGTTCAAAAGTTATACACGCCACTAGATTCCGGACTCCCCATCCATCCACTCCCTCCACTATGGTCGGATCGGGGAAACGGCTGTTCTCAAGTGAACCTGTTCGGGTCCCTGACATATACCTGCCAAGTTTCATCGCCCTAGCACATCAGGAAGTATGCCGAACTCGCGGGATCGCTAGAAATCTGGACCCCCCCCCCCCCCCAACTCCCCCAGAGTGCCCGGATCTGGTCCGCTGATATCAATGACGTATCTAGGACTTGTGCTTGTTCTTCCCACCAAGTTTCATCCCAATCCCTCCACTCTAAGCGTTTCTCAAGATTTCCGGTTCCCTCCTCCAACTTCCCCCAGTGTCGTCGGATCCGGTCCGGATTTATAGTGGGACGTCTGAGACACGAGGTCATCCTAAATATAAAATTTCATCAAGATCCGATGATTCGCAAGATAAAAATACCTCAAATTTTGGCTTCCCCCTCCCTCCACTCCCCCTCCCAGATGGTCGGATCGGGGAAATGACTATTTCCTATTTAATCTGGTCGGGTCCCTGACATGCCTGCCAATTTTCAGCGTCCTAGCACATCAGGAAGCACCAAATTCGCGGGATCACTAGACATACGGACTTCTCCCCCCCCCCAACTCCCCCAAAGTGAGCGGATCCGTTCCGGTTATTATCCGGCACGTATCTAGGACTTCTGCTTGTTCTTTCCACCAAGTTTCATCGGGATCCCTTCACTCTAAGTGTTTTCCGAGATTTCCGGTTTCCCCCTCCAACTCCCCCCAATGTCACCGGATCCGGTCTGGATTTAAAATGGAGCGTCTGAGACATGACGTCCTTCCATATATCAAGTTTCATTAAAAATAATTCGTAATTTTTCCGGATTCCCCCTCCCTCCACTCCCCTCCAGATGGTCGGATCAGGGAAGCAACTATTTCTTATTTAATCTGGTCCAGTCCCTGATATGCCTGCCAAGTTTCATCGTCCTAGCTTATCTGGAAGTGCCCGAACTAGCAAAACCGGGACCGACAGACCGACAGACCGACTGACGGACAGAAATTACAATCGCTATATGGCACTTGGCCGAAGGGCAAGTGCCATAAAAATCAATAGCCTTGTTCAATAAATACCTTTCCCCGTCCTTGCGACTCACGCACTGTCAGAAGTTTCAAAACAGATTGCGCATAACACTTTCAAGAATAACACCTTTTCACTTAGAAATAAAGTGTTATGACCAATTAAGTTTATACTATTTCGTGCCTAGATCTCCAACAACACCTTCAATAGGTAAAAATACTACACTGTCAGAAGTTACATAACGACAACAGAAGGATGCGCGGTTTCAACAGATAACACTTTGGGATGTTATCTGTTATGTTTCTTTCATTCCCGTTAGTATTTTTTCCAATCGAAGGTGTTGTTGAAGATCTAGGCACGAAATAGTGAAAACTTAATTGGTCGTAACACTTTATTTCTAAGTGAAAAGGTGTTATTCTTGAAAGTGTTATGCGCAATCTGTTATGAAAGTTCTGACAGTGCACGAGTCGCACGGACGTGGAAAGGTATCTATTCAACAAGGCTATTGATTTTTTTCTGTAAGCAACATAATAAAAATTAATCAAATCTAACTAGAAAAGCAGAAGTGAAAATAAGGAGTTGACCTTGTTGCGCAATCTGTTCTGAAACTTCTGAGAGTGTGAGAATACGCAGAGTGAGTCCATGGGAAAAAAAATGCCTGGACAGAAAGACGAGAATACGCCTTAAGATTTCTCCCCACAGCTGCATATGGCTTTGTGCTGAACTATCAGCGTACCGGTGTGTGGGGTACTTACGTACCGGTACTTCTGTAATTTGCAAGGGTTATCCGAACTTCGTCTGTGAATACTCCACTCTCACGGAATTTTTTTGTTAAACCAGAACTATTTAATTTCTAAACAAACAAGCTAAATAACTACTCACACTGAACTCTAACGTATACGCTGTTACTCGTCCCTTCACCTTCGAGGTTTACTGCCGAACATTTGTACTCCCCGGAATAAGCTTTGGAAATGTTGCGTATTACCAAGCTTTGGTTCGACATGATCATTCCTGCTGATAGGTTTTGACTGAGCAGCTTTTCCTGAAAAAAACATGGGGACATGAAATTGAACATTTCTTACCATTTCGGGATTTCACCCCCCCCCCCCCCGCGGCCTACGTCAATGCTGGTGAAATAATAGTCTCTTTTG
The DNA here is from genome assembly GCA_023053575.1 of Branchinecta lynchi. Lineage (NCBI taxonomy): Eukaryota > Metazoa > Arthropoda > Branchiopoda > Anostraca > Branchinectidae > Branchinecta > Branchinecta lynchi. The sequence goes on from JAKZAP010000003.1 coordinate 14,045,093, forward strand.
ACTGCCCGTGGTGGCAAAAATGTCCTTAGCAACCTATGGCTTTGCGCTTCTAAAACTTAGATAAAATTTAACACAAGGATGCGCAGTTTCAACTGACAAAACTGAATGTGTTATCTACAAGTGATAAAAATTAGGGAGCCCATCTACGGACTCGGGCTTTCCCTTGATCCAAAGAATCCTCACACCAAGTTTCATCAAAACACCCCGTTCCCTTCGAGAATTATCGTGCTTACAGACTGACGAACAGACGGACAACTTTTACGAAGTCATAGCTATCCCTCCACTTACGTTTTGGGATCCCAAAAAGCAAGAGCTGAGAAAGAGCTTTCTGTGAGCTTTGAGTTGACACCCGTCTACTTCTCTCTTCGCCGCTGTGCATACCAGATGAAAATATGTAGGAGAACTTCAGGCATGGAGAGGACGCTCTACAGCGCGTCATATGTGACGTCACAGATCTGGACAACCAATCAGGTGTAAAGGACGACTCAGACGGCGTTCGTAATGACATTTCTTCTGCGGTGCTCTCCTGAGATATAGCTGTTTGTAGTGGTAACGATTTAAGATGTTCCGCCTAGCTGCTATACCCTCTGTGTTTTCATCGAACAGGATATCGAGAACATATTCGACTTTGCCTATGGCCGTATTACAGAGATAGGGAGTTCTTGTGATTATTTGTTCTTGGTACAGCAGAGATATGCTTCCTTCATCATTATCTAACTTCTGGCAGTGCCACTTCCACCCACTTGCTGACAAAAAGTAAACTACCAGTCAGACAAAGTAGCTAACTAAGGGTCCCTCATAACATCTGAAAGGATGTTTCGGTCTCCTACATACCTCTACTGTAGTACTGTAGTGTAACATAAATATTTTACGTAAGTTCAGAGCTGAAATTAGTTCAACTTCAGACACGTAACGTGAACCATCGAGAGAAGAAACGAAATAAAATGGATTTCCTTAATTAGAAGACAAGCCATTTTGTCAAAGACGAACCTTGGAGTTGAACAAAAAAACAGTAAGAGCTTGGTCAGATTAGGCTAAAGACCAGGGCAGATTACATTGCTTATTCCTTGCAAAAACATTTACTTTACTGGAAAGAAATAGAAAACCGTTATTTTCGGGGTTTTTTCTTGATCAGCTAATTATCCCTCTAGGATGATGTGCGAGGGATAAATATAAATTCGGATATTTCGGTTGCACTTCCGGCAAACCGACCTCAGCGAAAAACAAAACAAAACTAAATCATAAAATCCACCACAATCACAACAGGAGAACGATGCGGAACCAACAGACAATAAGACGAGATGTAGCTAAAATCTAAAATCTTCCAAAGTTTTGTGGAAGATTTTATCAAAAGTGGTCAACGTATAATGGATTTTTCGAGTGGGCCGTTTTCTGGGTGAAAGCTTCTGCACTTTCCCAGACGGATGGTAGATTGTAAATACACACAGAGCTCAGAATTGTAAATAATCACAGATTTGTACATATACATTTTTAACACGCACATTTTATCTTTCGTTATTTTATTTTTATCTGCATCCGCACCGTTTTCTTCTGATTTTAGCTACATCTCGTCTTATTGTCTGTTGGTTCCGCATCGTTCTCCTGTTATGATTGTGGTGGATTTTATGATTTAGTATTGTTTTGTTTTTCGCTGAGGACGGTTTGCCGGAAGTGCAACCGAAATATCCGAAATTATATTTATTCCTCGCACATCATCCTAGAGGGATAATTAGCTGATCAAGAAAAAAACCCGAAAATCACGGTTTTCTATTTCTTTCGTAATGAATGGTCAGCTTGGCTTCAAACCTTATATTACTTTACTGGACAGCTTTTTTAGAAACAGAGCAACTTAAAGTCAGTCTGAAAGCATGTCTATCCAGCGGCAGGTTTTCCTTTGAATGGCTCAATGGGAGTGGATGAAGAATGAAAACACAATAGTGTGATGATGGAGTTCAAAGAAAAAATTCATATAAAGAAAAAAGAAAAAAAGAGCCCATCATGTAATGGACGAATGGGTACCTACATTCAGTGTCCACTGTAGCTTGTAAATTCGAGGATTGGCATGAATGAAGCAGTCGAGAAAGATATCATCCGTCTCCTTTATGTTCTCAGAGTTAAAAGTAGGTCCAAGGGCAAGCGAAACTGTGGGTTTGACTGAAAAAAAAAGAAGAGTGAAAACCGACGCATTAATTCCCTTTAGTCTACCCTAATCTCCTTTTGTGGTTTGTCGAAGGCAAATGAACGCTTCTTCTTCTGTTCTGAAAAGTCTTTCAAATTATCTAAAGCCTCGCTTAATTTGAGAAACTGTGTTTCACTAGAATGGTAATTAGCCGATGCTAGGGACTATCGACTGGAGCCCATCATCAAACGGCTCTCCCCTTCGTAAATAAACAAAGCAATTGGTGTCATAGGGTGCTAATTGCTGTCGGCAATGACCAGGGGTCGAGGTTAGCCAAAGAGAATATGCTTTTGTATTGAAGATACTTTGGTCCACTGCTCTACTAAGTTCCCAAGTGGGGCTCTTGACAATAAACTCATCTGAGGGCGGTTTCACGACTGATTCTTAGTTGACGATAGTAAATGTGGTCGTAGACAGCTACAGACAGTGAAACATATAACAATGACACAAAACAGAAAATTTTCTTTACTAAGTTCGTCAGCGACATTTCACCCGTCTTGGCAATGGTCGTCGTCAGTCTAAATTGAACAACAACGGTAATAAACTGTTGCAACATCAGAGCAAAATAACGGTAGGGAGTAGCGCCAAGACCTGTGCTTTCCATGCTTAGCAAACGGGCCATACTCATAGCACCGCCGGCTACACTTGCGGCATTTTAAGCTTGACAAACTTGCAGGTTTAGAAATTTCTAGTGAAGCAAAGGTGCGATATTCACATACCAAAGAAACAATGAAGACTGTAGCATTTTTTTGCTATGTTCAGAATATGAGTTTATCGGAGCCAGAGCTGATGAACGACTGAACGAGTTTCAGTAGAAAAGTATTGTTAATGACCAATCACAACGAAACCAAAGTTATTCAGAATGCAAAAAAAAACTTCCCTAATCGTCGTCCTAATCGAGCAACAAAAAGGCAGCGGTGACAAGAATGAAATCTCAGCACTAGTTTTTCCGTATAGCAAGTTCTAAAAAGTAACTCTCCAAAATAGGACACATAAAGTTACTAAAAAATTTATTTATTTAAAAGGTTATTTTATTCTAGCCATACTAGCAACAGCCTGACTAGGACCCTTACACTCGATAGCAGTGACGCTAGATATACTAGAAACAGATGCGATATGTGCAGACCAACTCTTAGCTGTAGTCTACGAAAAAAAATGAAAAAAATGTGCACTCATTTCCCCATACCACAACCTCATCAATACCTGCCTGTCGTAAACATCGTGTTACGCAATGATTTAGTTCAGTGCTCTTTCTTCCAGGAATCTGCACAGTGTGACTTACTGAGTATACTCCATCTTTACTCTGACTTTCTAATCTACGGACATTATCCCAAGAATACACAAAAGATCTGAAACAGAGGAACCTACTATAAATAAACTGCAACTGTCTTAGCTGATTATCCAGAAAGATCAAGAAGTTTTCCAGGATCTGCAAGACAAAGTGTCCCACGATAAATTTGTGTGTGACAGCGATGCTCATGATCTCAATAATCTCAACAATGATTTTATTCAAACATTCATAATTTTATTCAGTTTGTATTCTTGTAAACTGCTTGGCTGTATTTTTCAAACAACGCTGCCATATAGATAGAAGATGTTTTCTAGTTTATTTGCGCTTTATATTCTTACGTTATTTCGAAGGAGACATGAACAACGATAAAAACGGTTACGTAGAATTACATACAGAAGATAGTTTGTCCCGGATAAATGGAGTTGCTTCATGTCAAAATATGCACTATTGTGGATCGATACATTCAGAAGTATGCAGAAGTAAGAAAACTTTTGTATGCGGTCGCCAAGATCCTGCAAGACAAAGCTAATCAGCAGTTTGTCCGACTCATAAATTTGTGTGCAGAGACAGCGATGCTCCATGACCTCAACAATGATTTTAAAACTGCTTGACTGCATTTGTCAAATGACATTGCCATATGAATAGAAGATGTTTTCTAGTTTACTTGTGTTTTATATTTGTACTTTAATTCGAAGGAAACACGAAGTAGAATAACAAGAGCTGTAAGCTCATATGGCACTAGCAACTGTATCTAGTTAGGTAAGGGCTCTGTCAGATTCGTGGGGTCCCTGATGTACTTGGAAAAGGCCATCACTGGAATTCCGGAAGGCCCCCCCCCCAAAGTGTCTGGATCCAGTCTAACTGTGCAAAAGATTTATCTAGAATAAATGCTTGTTCTGTTCTTCCCAGCAAGTTGAAATCCAATCCCTCCATTCTAACCGTTTCTTCAGATTTCCGATCACCCGCTCTCAACTCCCACATAGCTGTTGAATCCGCTACCATAAGTTGAGATAAAAAGTACTTTTTCGACTTTGCAGTTAACATGCGCACTTTAAGAGAGCTGAAACTTCATTTGTAAGCAAAATTCTCGAGGCAAAAATGATAATGGGCTCATGGGAATCATGAAAATGTATATTTCGGTTAAAAGTATTTTTCTTACTTTGCGGTCAGGACTGGTACTTTAAGGAATAGTCGAATTTGGAAAGTGGTGTTTTCTAAGCCAATCTTGTCAAATGTCTAATACTTCAGTCAAGTTGCATCGTCCTAGAACATCTGGAAGCACCTTAACTCGTGATCACCGGAATTCTACCCCCCCCCCCCTCAAACTCCCCTCACAGTCGCCGGAATAATCCAGTTCTGACAAAGATATATCCAGAGCATCTGTTTGTTATTCCCACAAAGTTCCACTTCCATCTATCCAGTATAAGCCGGTCACGTATTTTCCCCCTCCCCACCCCCCACTGTTATCGGGTCCGGTCCGAACATGAAAAAGATCACCAGAGACATTTACTCAAATCCGATTACCCGTTCCAAAGTAAAGCATGACTCAATATTCCTGATTCCACTCCCTCCACTCCCCCACGACGCTCGGATGGAATAAGTTTTTTATTTACAAGTCAGTCTGATAGGATCCCTGATATACCTCCCAAGTTTCGTCGCGAAAATCCCCAAAATTGACATCACCGAAATTCAGGGAAACTCCCCCCCCCCCCCAAAGGATCCGGATCCAGTCCAATTGTGTAAAAGATTTATCTGGGACAGATGCTTGTTCTTCCAAGCAAATTTCACTCCGATCCCTCCATTCGAACCGTTTCTCGAGATTTTCGGTCCTCCCCCCCCCCTCCAACTCCCCGTAGCTACCGAATCCGGTCCGTACTTTGAATGGGACATCCAAGATATATTCTTGATTCAGTTATCAAGTTTCATTCCAGTCCGATCACCCGTTCGAAAGTTGCACACTAATCAATTTTCCAAATTCCCCCGCCCTCCACTCCCCAGATGGTCGGATCGGGAAACGATTATTTCCAAGTTCGTTTGGTCGGGTCCTTGATATGCCTCCCAAGTTTCGTCACGAACAACCCCAAAAGTAACATCACCGGAATTCCGAGAAGCTACCCTCCACCCTCACCCCCCAAGAGTCCGGATCCAGTCCAATTGTGTAAACGACGTATCTGGGGCAGATATTTGTTCTTCCCAGCGAGTTTCACTCCGATCCCTCCATTCTAACCGTTTCTAGAGATTTCAGGCCCCCCCAACTCCCCCATAGCTACCGAGTCCGGTCCGGACTTCAAATGGGACATCCGAGATACGTCCTTTATTCAGTTATCAAGTTTCATTTCAATCCGATCTCCTGTTGAAAAGTTACAACTTCTCAATTTTCCAGATTCCCCCGCCATGCACCCCCCCCCAGATGGTCGGATCAGAAAACTGATTGCTTCCAAATTGGTTTGGTCGGATCACTGATACGCCCGCCAAGTTTCATCGTCCTAGCACGTCTGGAAGTACCTTAAGTCGCAACACTGTGACAAAATACCCTAAATTTTTCAGATTCCCCTATCCCTCTACTCCCCCGCAGATGGTCGGATCAGGAAACTGATTATTTCCAGGTTAGTTTGGTCGGGTCACTGATACGCCTGCCAAGCTGCATCGTTCTAGCACATCTGGAAGTACCCTAACTAAAAAAAAGCGTGACAGAAAAACTGGACCGACCGACAGAAGATTGGTATATTGCCAATTTAACCAATTAAACTTGAGCCAGAGGTTGCAATTGCCATAAAAAACTAGCGTTTCCGGTTGCCCCCTCCAGCTCCCCCCCAAAAGTCACCGGATCCGGTCCGGATTTTAAGTGGGTCGTCTGAGGCATGAGGTCGTTCCAAATATCAAGTTTCATCGAGATCCTGTCACCCGTTCAAAAGTTATAAATACCTCAAGATTCCGGATTCCCCCTCCCTCCACTCCCCCGACAGTGCCCGAATCGGCTTGGTCATGTCAATGGTGTATCTAGTGTTTGCTAGGTGTCTTCCCACCAAGTTTCATCTCGATCCCTCCACTCATAGCGTTTCCCAAGATTTCCGGATGACTCCTCCAGCTCCCCCCAAAAGTCACCGGATCCGGTCCGGATTTTAAGTGGGTCGTCTGAGGCATGAGGTCTTTCCAAATATCAAGTTCCATCGAGATTCGATCACCCGTTCAAAAGTTATAAATACCTCAAGATTCCTGGATTCCCCCTCCCTCCATTCCCCCCACAGTGACCGAATTGGCTCGGTTATGTCAATAATGTATCTAGTGTTTGCTAGGTATCTTCCCACCAAGTTTCATCTCGATCCCTCCACTCATAGCGTTTCCCAAGATTTCCGGTTGCCCCCTCCAGCTCCCCCCAAAAGTCACCGGATCCGGTCCGGATTTTAAGTGGGTCGTCTGAGGCATGAGGTCGTTCCAAATATCAAGTTTCATCGAGATCCGATCATCCGTTCAAAAGTTATAAATACCTCAAGATTCCGGATTCCCCCTCCCTCCACTCCCCCCACGGTGCTCGGATCGGGGAAGTGACTATTTCCAACTTAATCATTTGGGGTCCCTGATACGCCTGCCAAGTTTTATCGTCCTAGCTTATGTGGAAATGCCCGAACTAGCAAAACCTGAACAGACCGACAATATAACAATACAAAAACTGGAACCACACACAAGAGACGGCATTTCCCGAGATAATAAGACTTGCTTCATGCCAAGATACCGAGAATTCTTGTAGCACTGCTGTGGATCGATACATTCCAAAGTTTCCCGCTTACAGGAAGTAAGCAAACTTTCGTATGCACAAAATTGCAACACCCATCTCAGCTTCCAAATCGCGGCCTGTCTCATTTGTTTTGTCAGTATTATTATTTGTAGTGCTTTGTCTCATTTTCTTTTTCATTTTTGTGCTTCACTGTCTTGTTTCTCATACAAGGTGACGAAAGTAAAAGTCTCACGTGGTGGAGGTTAGAGCAAAATAACTCTAGAGAGTAATGCGAAGACCTATCCTTCCCGTGCATCAATAATGGGCCTCCGTCGCAGCGCCGCCCAGCTCGCTTCGCGAGAGAAGCTTCAGCAAACTGTTCGTGCGTGCAGTGGGGGACTAGAGTTATTTTGCTCTGGATCAGAGCCAGCGGTCGTTAACGGCTGTTCGAGTTTCAGCAGGAATGTTCGTGTCCGCAAGCGGAGCTAGTGTCCCTGTGTGTCACTTTTTCAAAGTTCGCGCAGTTGCTCTGGTGCAGGTCTTCTGTTTCAGTGTTGCTCCTCGACACTTCAGGTTGAAAAGGCGATAGAAATCTAGTTGTGAGTTTTTTTTTTCTTGGAGGGGGAGGGGGGGGATTTACCGTGTCTTTTAGCGTAAATAAACTTACTTTGTTAGTAACTTACTGAGATAGCAACTTCTTCTTACTTACAAAAGACAGACAACAATATGTTGGATCAGCATTGACATACCAATCGTAACTTGGTCCAGAATCGACACAAGAGAACTATATGCCTGATGGATCTGATTAAGGAGTTCATTGTGGATAAATAGCATGTTCGAGGGACCTGGCGAAGACTGGAAATCTTCGTGACCTGAATGTCTGGTTGAGGAAATCCACGAGGGGTTACCCTCTCCCCGGCACCTGCTGTATACACTTCCCGGGCACCAGCCAGCACCTACCTAGATCATCCATAGATTAGGCGATTCATCCTTTAAACGCTTATAAACATGCTTAATTTAATGTTCTAACACGTGGCAACCATTGCGGGGTGGTATCAACCACTAACGGCACCCGGCAATTGCTGTCCATAAAAATTGAGAGTGCAAACCGTCGGAAATCTAATGAACATCCCACTGTTGAAACCCAAAGGAACAGTCGTCTTGCTTGTCTCTCTTGTCAGGACAAGACGCAAGATCACTAGACTTTGTTGCAGACGCTCTGATTCAAATGGACTTTTAAAAGCGAGAACTTTTCCGTATGCAATTGAGAAAGAAAAATGTGTCAGGAATTCTAGTCCGTAAGAACCCGAACATGGTGACCTGCCAAAGGCAACAACGAAAACCGTCCAGGTTTCTGCTGCGTATGATCAGGTTTTCCAGCAGGATTTTCTTCACTTTCATCACTATCAGTTGTAAAAACCTTAGCTTTTCCGTGTGGGTTTAGTGATGCTGCAGAATATCATGGCAGAAATTCCAGCCTCAGAGCAACATTGCGAGCAACCTACCATGATTATTTGTCCAAGGCTGCAACAGTAAATCAGGATCTTTGAACTAGTTGTCTTCCCTTTTAAATATCTTGGTCCTGTTAATTCCCATGTAACTGGAGATTCTTCAAACTGCTCGACTCGCAGATTTTGAGATCTGGTAGCCCAGTAAATGTCTCCAGCTAGGATTCATGTGCCTGCGGCTTAGTACCACATTGTGGCGGGAATCATCTTCGGTATTCCAGCCGGAGCGTCAAGTGTTTCACAGTTAAGTAGTTCAGTGTTGATTCGTCCAGAGTGCCATACTGAGTAAGCTCCATTTTTACTCTGACTTAGTTCCTCACTGACATTATTTGACTCCACGCGAACACACAAAAGATCAGAAGCATTTGTTTTGCAGCAAGAACGTAGTTCACTGTTGTTTCGTCCAGAGTGCCTTACTGAGCAGTAAACTCTATTTTCACTCTGACTTTGTTGTTCACTGTCATTACTCGTCTTCACATGAATACACAAAAGATCTGAAGCACTTGTTTCGCCTACAACAAGATCGTATTTCAGTGTCATTTCGTCCAGAGTGCCTTACTCTGGCTTTATCTGCTATCCGCCCCTAGTAGCGAAAGTTTGCGCCGATCTCCTGAGCATTTTGTGTTCATCCAGCCGGCAATGAAAACTTGAGGTCGTCCTTCCGGTGGGTTAGCCATTTTTATGGCAATTGCCCTTCGGCCAAGTGCCATATAGCGATCGCATTTTCTGTCCGTCAGTCGGTCAGTCGGTCTGTCTGTCCCGGTTTTGCTAGTTCGGGCCCTTCCAGATACGCTAGGACGATGAAACTTGGCAGGCATATCAAGGACCGGATCAGATTAAATTAGAAATAGTCACTTCCCCGATCCGACCATCTGGGGGGGGGGAGTGAGGGGAGGGGGAATAAGGAAAAACTAGGAAAAATTAGATATTTTTAACTAACGAGCAGGTGATCGGATTTTAATGAAACTTGATATATAGAAGGACCTCGTGTCTCAGAGGTCTCAGTTTAAATCCGGACAGGATTCGATGACACTGGGGGGAGCTAGAGGGGGAAACCGGAAATCTTGGAAAACGCTTAGATCGGAGAGATCGGGATGAAACTTGGTCAAAAGAACAAGCACAAGTCCTAGATACAGGATTGACATAACCGGAACGGATCCGCTCACTTTTTTTTGTGGGGGGGGGGGGGGTCCGGATTTTTAGTGATCGCGCGAGTTCGGTACTTCCTGATGTGCTAGGACGATGAAACTTGGTAGGCGCTTCAGGGACTCGAGTAAATTGACACGAGAATAGTCGTTTCCTAGATCCGACCATCGTGGCAGGAGCGAGGCATTGGGAATCCGCAATCAAGTGGCACGGGCAGTTTTTGGGATCCCAAAACGTAAGTGGAGGGATACCTATGACATCGCAAAAGTTGTCCATCTGTCCGTCCGTCTGTAAGCACGATAACTCTCGAAGGGAATGAGATATTTCGATGAAACTTGGTTTGAGGATTCGCTTGGTCGTCGAACCAGTCAAGTTCGTATATGGGCTTTGTAGCCCTAGATTTAGGGGTGGGGGAGGGGGTTCAAATTAAAGGGCAAACAAAATATTTTGAAACAGCTAATTTGACAGTCGATTATGGGGTAAGAAAACATGCTGAACACGATGGTGTTCAACCGAAACCGAAAAATTTGTTAAAATTAAAAGTTTTATTTGGAGTCGATCCGATTTAGGGCAAGAAGACATACTGAACACTTATGTGAACAAATTTTCTACCTGGACATGTAGTTCCCCCCGAATCCGGCCAAAACCGGAAAATTGTTAGAAGCTTAAATTTTACTTCTAGTTGATTAGATAACCGATTTAAGGGTAAGAAGAGATGCTGAATCCGTGTTTGAAAATCATATTTTACCCGGAAATATAGTTCGACCGGAATCCGGCTTGGCTCGGAAAATTTGTTATAAGTTAAATTTTTATTTGAAGTTGATTAGATGTTCATTATTGGGGAAAGAAGATACCCTGAGTTCGTTTTTGAACTTTCTTTTTTCGTCGGACAAGTAGTTCTGGAGTTCAGCCGAAACCAGGAAATTGGCAGAAGTGGCAGGAAGTTTTCGTCAAAACAGACATGACTTAAAAGGGTAAACACACATGCTGAATCCATATCTGAACTTGGTTTTCTCAGATGACTAGCTATTTGGCCTTAATCTGTTTCTGAATTTTAATTGTAAAAATGTTCAAGGAGTCTGGCGATGACTGGATCTGGCTAAGACAAGACCCAGTTGTCTGGATCTGATATTGAATTTTTGGGATCCCATCGAAACCTTTGGTCTTGTTTAATGGATGATTGGATTTGAATCAGACTTGGCAAGTGGAAAGAGCTATCGTCTCAGATGTTCCATGTCAGGTCCGGGGAGTAGTGGAGGAAGAGGGAATCCGGAATGTTGAGGTATTTAGAACTTCCAACGGGTGACCGGATCTTAATGAAAGTTGATGTTTGTAAAGACGCCGAGTCTCAGACGACCCAGTTCAAATCTTTCTGATTTTCTAGGACGATAAAACTTGGAAGACGTATCAGGGACCGGAATAGACTGATAGTTGTTTCCCAGATCCGACCACCGTGGGGGTTGCGAGAAGTTTTTGACATGCACATAAGGGTCAATTTGAATGAAATTTGGAAGGTACAGAAATCATATGACCTAGATGACATTGTGCGAACCGGATCCGAACACGGAGTGGGGGGGGGGGGGGAATATTTACCAGAAGTTCGACAAAAAATGCTCGGATTCGAGTGAAAGATAGGTGGTAGGAGAAAATGCTTCAGGGATACAGTTAGGAGTCCAGACCAGATTCGGCCGCGGTATATGGGAACTTGGAAGGGGGTACCGGAAATCTTGGGCACGTCTAGGGACACAGCGAGTGGATTTCTTGGGTTGAAACTTGGAAGGTTTGCGATGGCTTGGAGTTGAGGGACTTGAGTGAAACTCGATATCCTAATTCTGCACTATAAAAAAAAATCTTGCAGTATTTGCTACTGGGATTATTCTTATCTTTATTGAGATAAGATTACCCCTAATTCGGATTAATCTTATCTCAGTAAAGATAAGAATAATCCCAGCAGAAAATAGTGCATCCTTATTCGGAGAAACTTTTTACAGTGTAGGTCCGAACTGCGTTTTTGGATGGCGGGGTGTTTTCTGGATTTCTCTTTTACTTTCTTGTACCACCTACTCGTAACAAGTGCCATATGAGCTCGTAGCTCTTGTTCTTCGAGCCAGCGAGTGTTCAGCACCACCAAAACTGTTCCAGTCTGGGCGTTATGCTTTTGCCGTTCAGTTGGCAATATTGTTCTTGTTAACATATATTTACTTTGCGACCGGCGGAAAATTGCATCACATAGTTCATTTGCTAAGGCTTGTCAGAAAATCAGAACACTCCTGTCAGACATTTCACGGAAAGGAAATAAATGGGCCCTTGTTGGGGATATCAACACTGATCTTCTAACTTTTTCTGTACGTACTGACTTATTTTTCAATTCTTTACCGGTAGCTCACAGTCTCATCGAGAAGTCTCTACCCTTTTCATATATACATAATCGTGGCGCTAATGCTTCCAACCTTGATCATTTGACTGTTTCTGAAACAAGTCTCATTGACGGTATTGTTGAGGTTGATGAGGAGAAAAATGAGGACGACCATCTGCCTCTGTCTTTCTTTTTGGTTGTCCCTGTTTCTCGAATCAGTTGTCCAAATCCCAAGAAGGCCTGGATCCAAAAGCGTAACTGGAACTGTATAGATGCTGTGCTCTACATTTCTACGTTAACTGATCTTCTCTCGCTTTTAAAAGTTCCTTTTCACCTTCTTCAGACTGGTATAGCAGCTACTACTTCGTCCGTTGATATTAATTGTTATTATAGCGAACTTGTCCATTGCTTGAAATTGGCAGCCGATATTGCTGTACCGACTGAGAGAATTTGAGTTGGTACAAGGAAACCTATTTGGAAAGTCAGTCCTGAACTTAAGAAGGCAAAAAACACGGCAAAATTGTGGCTAAAAATTTGGATTGCTTGTGGACTCTAAGAGAATGATACTGTCTTTAATCTAAAAGCTAAAACGAAGTGTGAATACAAATCTTCACTTAAAAATGCTCGTTTGAATGGCTTAGATGCTGCCACTGACAAAAAAGCATGGCAAAAGGTCCTTCGTACAGATAAAGGCTCAGCTATAACTGGTTCTACAGATTCTGATGGCCTTATGCCGATTTTTTTCAAAATTGAGTGTCGAGCTTTAACACAACACCTTCAGCTGCTATTTCAAATTTGTTTATGCCAGGGTTTGGTTCCGAATAGTTTCCTCTTGGGTACCATAACATCGGTGATTAAGCAAGGGAAAGACGCGGACCTTTGCAAAAGCTATCGGCCAATTACAGTTTCTTGTACCATAAGCAAATTCCTGGAATACGTCCTTCTTCTAGAAATAGTTGAAAAATGTCGCTTTGGTTCAATGCAGTTTGGATTCCGTTCGAGCGCCTGTTGTGCGCACGCTCATCACATATTGTGATGAAACAGGCTACCCGCGACAAGTCTTCTATACATATATGTTCTATAGATATAGCTGGTGCTTTTGACAATACAACGCATTCTCATGCCCTATTTTCTCTCATTACTTCTGGCGCGAATCTGTCTGTTGTCTATCTATTAAAATTTTGGTATGGTCATTCTTCAGTAAGGTTCAAATGGCAAGGTAGCTTGTCAGAGATTATTCCTGTCCGAACTGGTGTTATCTCCATACATCTTCAAATCGGCCATACCTTCTTGTCTCGATTCTTTGCATCCTGCTTACTTCTATAAAGACTATGCCTTCAGCTACATACCCTACGCGGACGACTTGCTCTTAGTAAGCCGTAGTCGACCCACACTCACAAAAAATGTAAGTAAGCTGTCGTCAGAACCACTAAAAATTGGCCTTGAAGTTAACCTGTCAAAATGTGAGTACCCGCATTTCAACCCTTCGTCAAATGGTTCGAATGCATCCAAAGCTTCTATATCTCTTGGATCGTTCATCGTCAAATCAACAGACTCTCCACGGTGGCTCGGCATAACGTTCAAATCTTCATTGTCAACATTTTTCTCTTCGGTTGTTCAAGAAGTTTATAAATCAATCCGTAGCTCCTATGGGCGCATCGTTCCCAACCGGGGGCGCTATAATAGTAAAGCACTGGGAAATTTGTAAAGCACCTTCTGCGCTCCTTCTATACTATTTCGTTCTAGCGTCACTCATTTTCTGCGAAAGAAGGAGATTAAAAAGATGAGATCATGTTATTTTAAATATGCGAAGCACCTACTCCACTTGTCGAAATTATGTCATAACCATACATTGACGGAGAAATTCAAAATTGAAGATGCAAGTATGACCCTTTTGGATGTTTCCTCATCGCTTTCAAAAATCATGGACAACAGGGCCCAACCAGCGCACGACGTCGTCCACTGCTTCGTGACCGAAGATTGAAAATTAATTGTCTTTTTCTGCGTGTTTATGTGTTTTGTTTATTTTCTTTATTTTCTTCATTTACTCCGCCTTTTCAAAATGGCGGGGTCATAAATAAATTAATTGCTTACTTACAAGCGATGTGAAGCATTTGTTTCACCCACAACACGAACCCACCATTCACAAATAACTAGCAACGTCTTAGCTGACTATCCAGAATGATCAAGAAGTGTGGTTACAAGGATCTGCAAACAATGACTCATCAGCAGTTTGTCCGACTCGTAAATTGTTGTGTTGTGACAGCGATGCTCCATAATTTCCTTCCTTAATGCTTGTCTGTTTCTAAGAGCGCGAACACACGATCAGGAATTCCCGGCCGGATTTCCTGCACTTTCATCATCAATTTGAAAAAATTTCAGCTTTTCCATACGGAAGTGATGATGGTGGCAAAAGTCCGGGCACGAATTCCAGTCCGGGAGATTCCTATCCTGATAGTGTGTCCGCACTTTAAGCCAGGATAAGACATGCGTTTCCACGAAGCAATTCCTGAAATCCAATGACGAAATTTTGGCGGTTTAATCAAACTAAACTGGTGTACTCGCTATTTCTTCTATTGTGTACAGTTTCGACCAGATCATTTAACAAGACAAAAGGTTTCGATGGTATCCCAGACTTTAATATTTCATTCAGACAATTTCCAGACTCCATGAACATTTTACTACTAAGATTTAGAAACAGAATAAGGCCAATGGCTAATCACCTGAGAAAACCAAGTTCAAATATATATTCAGCATCTGTGCATTTCCCCTTGGTATTAAGTAATATCTACTTTGACAAAACAGATCAAAACTTCCTGCCTCACTTCTGCCAAATCTCCTGTTTCGACCGGATTCTGGGCGAACTACTTGTCCGGTAAAAATAAAGCGCAAAATTGAATTCGGCGTATCTCTGTCTATATAATCAATTTCAGGTAAAACTTTAACAAATCTTTTGACTTTGGCCAGATTCCTGGCGAACTATTTGTCCGACGAGAAAATAATTTTCATATACGGACTCAGCATGCCTCCTTACCACTACACCGAGCCTCTAATAAACTTCAGATAAAACTTTTACTTATAACAAATTTTCCAGTTTCGGTCGAATTCCGGGCGAACTACTTGCCCAACGAGAAAATAATTATCATGTAAATGTTCAGCATGTTCTTTTTACCCCTAATTCGAACGTCTAATAAGCTTTAAATTAAAACTTTTACTTTTAAGAAACTTCCTGGTTTTGGTCGGATTCCGGGCGAACTACTTGTCCGGCGACAAAATGATTTTCATATTCGTGTTCAACATGTCTTCTTACTCCTAAATCAACCATCTCATTAGCTATTAAACAATATTTTGTTCGACCCTTAATTTGACCCCCCTCCCCCACCCCTAAATCTAGGGTTACAGGGCCCGTCTACGAACAAGACCTGTCTTTTGACCCAAAGAATCCTCACACCAAGGTTTCGTCATAATGAGCGTGTTCCACCCTTCCACAAATAGTAACTATTAGTTACTATTTCCGCTCCATCCTCACGAAAAGTTCTACGCTGACCGTTCCAACCTTGTCGGAATAGTAACTAATAGTTACTATTTGCTTACCATGCTCGGGAGCGTAGTAAGCGTAGTAACTACGCATCTCTGTAACGTGATTGGTCGGATTCGCCCCTGGCGTGAGATCCTGCTGGAAATAGAAAAATCATTCCAGCCTTGACGGCAAAAAGCCAGAATTTATAACGTCATGCGTAGTAACTACGGTAAGTAGGATGGAACACGCTCAATATCTCATTCCCATAGGTGTCCCTCCACTTAAATTTTGGGATCCCAAAAAAAAAGTTTGTCATAACTTCTATGAATCACGAATATGCATGAATAATATTCATGAATCAGGTCCATGAAAAAAAGCAACAAATACAATGAATGGATGACGAAGGTCGGTATTGGTTGTCATATACACTTGCTGTGAAGTTCTACCCACTTCAGCAATAACAGGAAAATAAACAGAACGGAATTTCGGCTTTTGAAACTTCTGTCAATGGAATACGGGAGTTGCATTAGCACATTCTCGTCCGCAAAGTTCTAGCAAAAAGGGGTTCCGCAGAACAAACGTGAGCCAGAGTATGTTATTCGAGAAAGCGGACCAAAGCAAATGGTGCGAATTAGTGAAACAGTATGAACCAAGAGAAGAACCAAGGTCTGTGACTATATAGACAGAGCGCTGAAGCTAAGACCTACTAAGCTTCGTAGTGAAGCTCCATAGCCGCATGAAAATATTGTTGTTTGTTTGTTTGTAATGTGTCTTTGACTGTTCAAACTTCCAAGTTTCAGCCCAATGAATCCACTCGTTTCATCCTCGGTTTGATCCCTAGACGTGCTACACGATTTCCGGTACTAGCTCCATCTCCCCCTACCGTGTCCGAATCTGGTTCTGACTAAAAAATGGACTATCTAAAGTATCTCTTTTTACACCATCTATCGAGTTTCACTCAAATCTGGGCATTTTCGGAAAAGTCCTGCCCCCCCCCCCCCACCGTTGCCGGATCCGGTTCGGACCCTAAAATAGGTCATCTAGGGTATATGCTCTCTGTACATTCCCAGTTTCATTTAAATTGATGCACTCGTTTGACCCCTATGCGAACCTGAAAGTTTCCGGCACTCTTCCTCCAACTCCCCCACAGTGGCCGACGAGAACTTGGCCTCCATCCGTGGTCGCATGTAGCTCGAACGCATATTTGACATGCCTAGGTCATGGATTCTTATCACCTATTAAGTTTGACTCGGATCAGACAACTCGTTCGTAATTTGCAGAAGTCAATTTCCATATTTCCGTTCCCTCACTCCCCCAAAATGCTCGAATCTAGGAACGGAAATTTCCGGGGGTAAGTTGTATCAGGTTCTTAAGTTAATGAAGTCGGGTCACTAGTATGCCTGCAAAGTTTCATTCTCTTAGCAGAGGGAACTATTCTAAGTCACGACTACCGGAATTCCGGGAAACCCCCTCCGACTCCCCTCACCGAGCCCCGAAACCATCTGAATCCGTAAATTTCGTATCTAGGCCTAATGCTTGTTCTCTCCATTAAGTTCCGTACCAATCCCTCTGCTTTGAGCGATCTCTGAGCCCCCCCCCCCCACATGCCCCCACAGGTATCGGGCCCGACCAGGACTTCACACAGAACATATGAGGCGATAGCTTTTTCCACCTGACAACTTTCATTCAAACCCGATCACCCGTTTAAAAGTTATGCATGTCACTAGATTCCGGACTCTCCTTCAATCAACTCCCCCTGCGACGTTCGGATCGGGGAAACGACTATTCTCATTTCAGTTTGTTCGGATCCCTGACAGACCTGCCCAGTTTCATCGTCCTAGCACATCAGGAAGTATCCCGAAATCGCTGGATCGCTAGAAATCCGGCCCCCCCTCCAAAATCCACAACAGTGCCCGGATCCGGTCCGGTTCTGTGAATTACGTATCTAGGACTTTTGCTTGTTCTTCTCACCAAGTTTCATCCCGATCCCTCCACTCTAAGGGTTTCTCAAGATTTCCGGCTTCCCCTCCCTCCACTCTCCCCAGATGGTCGGATCGGGGAAGTAACTATTTCGTATTTAATCTGGTCGAGTCCTTGACATGCCTGCCAATTTTCATCATCCTAGGACATCAGGAAGCACCGAACTAGCGGGATCACTAGAAATATTCTAATGATGTATACAACGGATACGTCAGCTACGATGCTTCATCAGCGATATTTCGAACCTTCTTGGCAAGAGTCCTCGTCAGGCTGTCTATCTTCAGGGTCAACTTCGGGGAAGAAAAAAAAACCTGTAATAAATAACTGAAGCTTCTACCGACTATATTCGGGCAAATTACTTTCAAATACCACTGTAGGGAAAAAACTAGTCCTGAGATTTAATATTTCGACACGGCCGCTGTTTTTCCTGCACGATTGGGGAGACGACAGGAAAAGTTTTTTTTCTGTATTTTGATCAACTTCGTTTTTTTTTTATTAATAAGGGACTGAAAAATTAAATTTTAATCCATTCATAAATTCGTTCCACGTTTCGAGTAGGGAGTACTCGCCTGTATCCGTTACTTTTAATTATCACTACGCAGAAAAACTAGTGCTGAGATTTAATTTTTGATACGGCTGCTCTTTTTGCTGCACAATTGGTGCGACGACAGGAAAGGTTTTTATGGCACTTGGCCGGCAAGTGCCATATCGCAATTTCTGTCCGTCCGTCAGTCTGTCGGTCCAGGTTTTTCTAGTTCGGGCACTTCCCCAAAAGCTAGGACGATGAAACTTCGCAGGTACATCAGGGACCCGAACAGATCAACTTACAAATAATCACTTCCTAATCAGACTTTCCCCGGATCCGCGAGTAAGGAAACTACACAGCAAAAGCGGAGCGAAACGTAGCAATAAGAGCGCTGCCCAAATGCGGGATCGAACCACGGACCTCTGATATGTTAAGCCAGTGCTCTACCACTGCGCAAAAGCTTGATGTATGAGAGAGCGAATGCGGTAATATATAAAAAGTGGTTAAACTAAACAAATCTCGTGAAACGCTTCCACATAAGCTAGGACTAGGCTAGAACAATGAAACTTGGCAGGAATATTTGATGTATTAGGGAGCGAATGCGGGAGTATATATTGTTTAAAGATTGAATCGGGGACCCGACCTGATTAACCTGGACATGGTCAAGAAACATAAATAATTAAGACTGTTTGATCCTCTATGACCTCTGTCAGTCTCTGACAGATATCACGAACTCGTTCTCCCTACATTAGCTTGCGCGATTTCCATTTTTATGGCACTTCAAGTGCTATATACCGATCACTTTTCCGTCTGTCGGTCGGTCGGTTAGTCCGGTGATCGCGAGCTAGGGTACTTCCAGATGTGCTAGGACGATGAAACTTGGCAGGCATATTAAGGACTCGACCAGACTAAGTTGGAAACAGTCACTTGCACGATCCGACCATCGTGGGGGGAGCGGGAGGTGGCGGAATCCGGAAAATAGGGACCTTCATAACTTTCGAACGGGTGATCGGATCTTAATGAAACTTGATATCTGTAAATACCTCGTGTCTCAGATCTCTCATTTCAAGTCCAGACCGGATCCGATGAATCTCGGAGGGGGGGGGGGGGGGGGGTCGGAGGGGGGAACCGGAAATCATGTGAAACTTTCAGAGTGGAGCGATCGGGATGAAACTTGGTGGTAAGAACAAGCACAAGCTCTAGATACATCACTGACAGAACTGGACCGGATTCAGACACTGTGGGGGGAGTTGGAAGGGGGTTCCGGAATTCTGTCAATCCGTAGTTAATGTACTTCCAGGTGGGCTACGACGATAAAAACTTGGCAGTCGTATGAGAGACACGACCAAACTAGCTTGGAAATAGTCACTTGCCCGATCCGACCATCGTGGGGGGAGGGGGTGGAATCCGGAAAATAGGGACGTGCATAACTTTCGAACGGGTTATTGGATCTTATTGAAACTTGATACGTGGAAAGGTCTCGTGTCTCAGGTGTCTCATTTCAAGTCCGGATCGGATCCGACGAATCTGGGGGGGGGGGGAGAATCGGAGGGGAGAACCGGATATCGTGTGAAACTCTCAGAGTGGAGTGATCGGGATGAAACTTGGTACGAAGAACAAGCACACGCTCTGGATACATCACTGACATGACTGGACCGGATTCAGACATTGTGGGGCGATCCATAGTTAGTGTACTTCCAGGCGGGCTAGGACGATAAAACTTGGCAGGCATCTCAGGGACTCGACCAGATTAACTTTGAAACAGTCACTTGCCCGATCTAACTATCGTGGGGGGAGGGGGAGATGGCGGAATCCGGAAACTAGTAGCATGAATAACTTTCGAATGGGTAATCGGATCTTAATGAAACTTGATGTCTTGAAAAACCTCATGTCTCAGCATGTCCCATTTCAAGTCCGGACCGGATCCGATGAACTAGAGAGGGGGGGGGGGGTCTGAGGGGAGAACCGGCCATCACGCGTAGAGTGGAGCGCTCAGGATGAAACTTGGTGGTCCTAGGCGGCCCTCTAACAAGTCCTAGGTGTATCAGTGACAGAATCGGACCGTATTTCGGGTACCGAGGGGGGGGGGGGAGAGCTGTAGGGAGTTTCCGGAATTCCGGTGATATTCCTACTTTCATCCTTTTACCAAGCCTTACAAGTGCCATATGAGCTTCAGCTCTTATTTTTCGACAAAGCAGGTAGACCCCTCCGCTCAATGATAGCAAACGTCCGAGCCCCAACTAAACAATTAGAAAGATTTCTAGCTTCGTTAACAAGGCCACTTCTAGATTCAGGGCCGCATTACATACAAAATTCCATTGATTTTGTCCAAGAGCTAAGAAAATACCCTGTCACCAAAGAAACGCAAAAAACAAGCATTGACACTGTATCTTAGTTCACCAGTCTTAGGAAAGATTTCACCCTGAATGCCCTAAAAGAAGCGCTAGAGAAGTATCCCGAACTGGCAGACAAAACCGCCCTAACTGTAAGCCAAATACTAGATTGCTTTAAGTTTGTTTGGGAGGGATGGAGGAGTAGTCACAACAATCTGATTTCTTTTTTTCTTTTTAGGTAATATAAAAATAAGTTAAATTACGGCTACGGGTTTAAAAAAAAAAGCTTGTTTGGGAATACACCTATTTTATCTACACAGCATGAAGGAGCAACGATGGGGAGCTCCATTTTGCAGGGACTCTCTGAACTAACGCTTAGGGAAATTGAAAAAATCGCTTTCAGATTTTCCAAGTTTCTACAAACGTTACGTTGACGATGGTTTCACAGCACGGGAAGGCCAAAAAACAGACATTGTGAGTTTCGTTAACACTTAAACTCAATCCAACCGACCATCCGGTTCACGATTGAATTTGAAGATAATGCACAGAAGCTGCCATACCTAGATGTTTTGATTGCTAACGGTGAAGGAAGTTTTGTCTGCTCCGTCTACAGAAAACCCAACCACAACAATCGATACCTTCCATACGATTCCTACCAGCCAGAATATATGAAACGCGGAGTAGTTACCTCACTAGTTGACCGAGCCATTAAAATTTGCGACGAAGCTCTCCTAGATGACAAGCTTTGCAACATTCGGGACGTCGTGTGTGGAAACAAATACCCCGTTCAACTGGTTGAATAGATCACCAGAAGAGGACTGAAGCTGTGTTCAGCCCCAAAAGATACTGTAAGTTCCCCTAGTCATGGTGAGGCAGAAGAAAAAAAATGCCTGCGTTTACCTTCCGTACGTCCATGGAGTGACAGAAAAATTGTCCAAAAGTTTGAAAGTTTTTCACAGAATCCAAAAACTTTGCTGTCTTACCTAAACTCCGGAAACGATGAAGTCCCAAATCAGTACCAAAGAGGCATTTATTCAATACCCTAAGACTGCGGAAAGCGTTACTTTCGGAAAACGACTTGCAGAGCATGAGCAAGAAATTGACCACGCCGTTTCCAACGGACACCGTCATAACTATACTTTCAAATCTGAATTTGCAGGACATATTTTTGATAGCCCATCCCATTCAGTGTATTTTGAAAAAGCCCAAATTCTTGCAACCTGCACCGGACTATTCGGACTATCAAACTAAGCCGCTGAGATAAAGAACAAGACCAAAAGTTTCGATGGGATCCCAAAAATTCAATATTTGATCCAGATAATTGGGTCTTGTCTTCGCCTTGAACAACTCCTTGAACATTTTTACTATTAAAATTCAAAAACAGGTTAATCATCTTAGAAAAACAAGTTCAGGTATTGAATCAGCATGTGTGTTTATCCCTATAAGCCATCTCTGTTTTGACGAAAACTTCCTGCCACTTCTGCCAATTTCCCGGTTTCGACCGAATTCCGAAACTACTTTTCCGGCGAAAATAAAAAACGAACTCAGCGTATCTTCTTTCCCCAATATTGAACATCTAATCAACTTCAAATAAAAATTCAACTTATAACAAATTTTCCGGCTCCAGCCGGATTCCCATCGAACTGTATGTTCGGGTAAAAAATGATTGTCATACATGGATTCACCATCTCTTTATCCCTAAACTGAATATCTAATCAACTACAAATAACATTCTAACTTTTTTCGGTTTTAGCCGGATTCCGGGCGAACTACTTGTCTGCGTAGAGAATTGTTTTCACATAAGTGTTCAGCATGTCTTCTTACCCCTAAATCGAACATCTAGTCAACTCCAAATAAAACTTTTACTTTTAACAAACTTCCCGGTTTTGCCCGGATTCCGGGCGAACTACTTGTTCGGCGAGAAAATGGTTTTCACCATTGTGTTCAGCATGGCTTCCTACCCCTAAATAAAACATCTAATCAACTTCAAATAAGACTTTTACTTTTAACAGACTTCCCGGTTTTGGCCGGATTCTGGGCTAACTACTTGTCCGGCGATAAAATGGTTTTCACCATCGTGTTTAGCATGTCTTCTTACCATTAAATCAAACATCTAATCAACTTCAAATAAAACTTTTACTTTTAACAAACTTTCCGGTTTGGCCGGATTCCGGGCGAACTAATTTTCCGATGACAAAATGGTTTTCACCATCGTGTTCAACATGTCTTCTTACCCCATAATCGACTATCACATTATCTGTTTAAAAATATTTAATTTGACCCTTAATCTAAAACCCCCTCCCCCACCCCCAAATGTAGGGCTAGATAGCCCATCTACAAACTTGACCTTACTCTTGACCCAAAGAATCCTCACACCAAATTTCATCAAAATATCTCATTCCCTTCGAGAGTTACAGTGCGCACAGACGGACGGACGGACAGACGGACAACTTTTGCGATGTCATAGGTATCCCTCCACTTACGTTTTAGGATCCTAAAAACCGAGCAGGCATTGAATGAGATACAGGGCGAGTACTCCCTACCGGATACGTGGAACGGGGTTATTATTGCAAGAAAATTTAGGCCTCATTCCCGTATTAACAACAAAACCGAAGTCAATCAAAATGCAGAAAATAAAAATTCCTGTCGTGCCCCAATCGTGCAGCAAAAACAGCAGCCGTGTCAAGTAATTAATCTTAACAGTAGTTTTTCCGTGCAGTGGTAACTAAAAGTAATAAATACAGGCGAGTTCTGCCTACTAGAAACGTGGAACGAAGTATTACTGGAATAAAATTTAAGCTTTCAGTCCCTTATTAATAACAAAACCCAAGTTGACCAAAATACAGAAAAAAAAATTTCCTGTCGTCGCCACAATCGTACAGCAAAAACAGCGGCCGTGTCGAAAATTAAATCTCAGGACTAGTTTTTTCCCTACAGTGGTATTTGAAAGAAATTTGCCTGAATAAGATATTTTAGTCGGTAGAAGCTTCAGTTATTTATTAAACGCTTGTTTCCTTCCCCGAAGCTGACCCTGAAGATAGAAAGCTTGACGAGGACCCTTGCCAAGAAGGGTCAAAATATCGCTGATGAAGCATCGTAGCTGACGTATCCGTTGTAACATTATTTGAATATATGGTTCAAAGTCAGCTTGGGCTCAAGGAGTATTTAGTACTATAAATTTGGACCCCCCCCCCCCCAAAGTGAGCGGATCCGTTCCGGTTGTGTCAGTCACGTATCTAGGACTTGTGCTCGTTCTTTCCACCAAGTTTTAGCCGGATATCCACTCTGAGCGTTTTCCAAGATTTCCGGTTTTCCCCTCCAACTCCCCCCAATGTCTCGGGACCCGGTCTGGATTTAAAATGGAACGTCTGTGACACGAGGTCCTTTTATGCATCAAGTTTCATTTAGAGACGATCATCCGTTCGTAAGCTAAAATTACCTCATTTTCCGGATTCCCCCTCCCTCCCCTCCCCTCCAGATGGTCGGATCGGGGAAGCGACTATTTCTAATTTAATCTGGTCCGGTTCCTGATACGCCTGCCAAGTTTCAACGTCCTAGCTTATCTGGAAGTGCCCGAACTAGCAAAACCAGGACCGACAGACCGACTGACGGACAGAAATTACAATCGCTATATGCCTTAAAAATACAAGCAAAGATACATATTCATAAACAGTCAGACCCTTATAAGCAGTCAGGTTCTTACTTTTGCCCTGTGTTGCTCTTTCGCCCCAATTTACAAGGAGAGAATATTTTTCATTTTGGTGGTTCGTTTCGTAGGATTGCAGGATCTCAGAAGGGAGATATTTGCACGAGAAATGTTGGTTGAGTTGAGGAGGATTTGGTAAGGAATTCGGGAAAGAAAAAACTTCGGGACCTCTGTCTGTTCGGGAGGTTTCGAAAGCAGGCTATGGAGCACCGGGCACGTGTTTCGGAGGAGTAGAGATTTGGTGTTTATAATATCATATTTCGAATTTGTGAGTTGATGTTCTTATTATATTTTGTTTTTTCCTGGCCCCTAGGACTTTTTGGTAAAACAAATTCTTTATTGTCTAGGTCCTAGTGTGCGAAGCAAGAATGACCTAAACCCAAACTTCCTCCCAACAGAATCGTCTGAGTGGTATCTTTGCAAGAATGAAATATGAGATGAATATTCGTCTCATTTCATCAAGCATTTTAATTCTTCTTAATATTTGTGCCCGCTTTACATACTTCATATTCCAAATAGTAAGCGTCAATACCCGTTTTACTTTGATACAGAGGAAGTGACCAATTTTTATGGCACTTGCTCTTCGGCTAAGTACCATATAGCGATCCCAATTTCTGTCCGTCCGTCGGTCTGTCTGTCTCAGTTTTGCTAGTTCGGGCACTTCCAGATAAGTTAGGACGACAAAACTTGGCAGGCATGCCAGGATGCCGGGCCATTAAATTAAAAAAAGTCGCTTCCTCGATCAGACCATATGGGTGGGACTGGAGGAAGGGGGAATCCGGAAAAATTAGGTATATTTAACGCACGCACGGGTGATCGGATTTTAATGAAACTTGATATATGGAAGAACCTCGTGTCTCAGTCGTCTCATTTAAATTCAGACCGGATCCGGTGACATTGAGGGAGTTGGAGGGGGAAACGGGAAATCTTGGAAAACTGCTTAGAGTGGAGAGATCGGGATCAAGCTGGATGGGAAGAAGTACATAGCACAAGTCCTAGATACGTGACTGAAATAAGCGGACCGGATCCGCTCACTTTGGGGGTGTCGGGGGGGGGGGGGGGCGAGTTTCTAGTGATCCGGCGAGTTCGGTGCTTCCTGATGTGCTAGGACGATGAAAATTGGCAAGCGGGATCCGAACAAATTGACTTGAGAATAGTCGTTTCCTTGATACGACTATCTAGAGTGGAGAGATCGCTGGAGAGAGAGAGAATCCGGAAAAATGAGGTATTTTTAACTTACGAACGGGTGATCGGGTCTCAATGAAATTTGATGTATAGAAAGATCCCGTGTATCAGACATGCCAGTTTAAATGCGGACCGGATACGGTGACACTGGGGGGAGCAGGAGAGGGGAAACGGAAATCTTGGGAAACACTTAGAGTAGAGAGATCGCGATGGAACTAGGTGGAAGGAACTAGGTGGAAAGAACAAGCATAAGCTGATTACAGGTTTGTTCCTCCCTGACGTTGACCAAGAAGATTGACAGCCTAACGAGGACCCTTGCCAAGAAGGGCCGAAATATAGCTGATGAAGAATCGTAGCTGACGTATATCCGTTGTAAACATTGTTTGAATATATCTTGGTAAACACTTAAAGTGGAGAGATCGCGATGGAACTAGGTTGAAAGAACAAGCATAAGCCGTCGATACGTGATTGACATAAGCGGACCGGATCCGTTCACTGTGGGGGAACTGGAGGAGTGCCCTCATTTTCCTACTTTTCTACAGGGGTAACTTCTCCGACGTCACATCTTCAGCCCTGGAAAGGCAGGCCTTTGTTTAAATTCAAATCCTCCGTGTCTGGATGAATTTTGGTTTGCCATGGAAGCAGCGCACGCTCTGAACGTTATTACGAAAACTACAAAATCCCTCAGATGTGTTCAAATATTTAAGTATTCAAACAACAAAATGAACAAGGCCAAAGATTTCGATGGCTTCCCAAAAATCTAACATTTGATTAACAGTTGGGTCATGTCTCCGCCGTTCAGTCTTCGTCAGATTCCTTGAATATTTTTACTGTTAAAATAAATTTCAACAATGGATTCAGCGTGTCTCCTTGCCCCGATACCGAATCCCTAATCGATTTCAGAAACAACTGTGAGCTTCAACCAAATTTCCAGCTTCTACCGAATTCGCGATGAACCATTTGTCCAGCAACAAAACTTAGTTTAAACATGGATTCAGCGGACCTCCTTACCCCTGATGAATATCTTATTAGCGTCTAAAACATACATGTTTTTACCGTAAATTCGATACCCTCCTCTGCCTCTAAAGATAGGACTAAAGGACCATCTACGAACTTGAGCTGTACTTTACAAGTAAATCCTCATTGAACAACATATTTCCTCGTTCGAACATTATATATCAACCCCTTCGATCTTCGATTACACTAGATCTCTCCGACGTCCATAGAATAAGCAAATCAATGTCGTCATCCAACGCACAGACCTATACAGGTTTGAGAATAAAGGGGTAGGGACTGCTACCGAAAATTGGTCGACAAATTTTGTGTCCGGTTTTTGCCGGTTTCCGGGTGAACTGCTTGTCCGGCAAGAGAATAACTTTCATATACGGATTTAGCATGTCTCCTTATCCCTAAATTAACTATCTCAATAGCTTTTAAAAAATATTTTGTGTGCACCTTAATTTGAAACCCCTCCCCCACCCCTAAACATAGGGCTACAGAGCCTATCTACGAACTTTACCTTACCAGTAACCCAAAGAATCCTCACAGCAAGTTTCATCCAAATATCTCATTCCCTTCGAGAGTTACCGTGCTGACAGACGAACAGACAGACGGACAACTTTTGCGATGTCGTAGGTATCCCTCTACTTACGTTTTGGGATCCCAAAACAAGCTGCCTTTTCAGTAAAGCTTTACTGAGCCTATTTTGCGTCGTTTGTAACACATAATAGAAGTCAGAACACAACAGTAGAGTTTCAACAATTCTAGAGTTTCTACAGAGGTGGTCATTAGAAGACTTTCCGGTAAAAACCTGAAAAAATTCCAGTAAAACTTCACAAAATTTCGGTAAAATTCCGAAGCTGCCCCCCCCCCCCCCCCGATCAGGAAGGTATCGGAACGCCCCTGGCTGTGACTCTAGGGAAATGTGGGCAAACATGCTTTTCTTAGTACATTTTTTTTACAGCTACGTTACTACTTTGCCGTTTCACACACCACTATCGAAAAGGACCGAAACTGCTTCAATAGACTCCACCGTCGTTAGTGTTGTATTTGCTTTTTTTCGTTGTTGTAATGATGAATACAATCATTCAACTGGAGTAGGCTATATTGGTGCTGTCGGTCTGCAGTGTGTCAAATGACCGAAGCGACATTTCTACCTTTACTACACAGACCGCCATTTGACAGACCTCTGTTTTTCTAAGAAGGAGTGACCGAAACTGACTGAGACAAGTTTCAGACGTTTCTGGGCCATACTCCTCGTGAAAAATAGCAAAGTCATAATTTTATCACGAAGGAAACAATTCAGGTTTGAAAGGGTTAAGATGATGAAAGATGATGTTTTAAACAGGTTTAAAAAGCCGGTGCCGGCTGGTGCCTGCCGGTGCCCGCCGGGCAACCCCTCGATAGGGTCATAATTTCGTTTTCTTTTTAATCGCATTAGATATGGTTCTTCCGTCACGATTTCCGCTCAACAACCAAAGTACTTACAGTTGATGGTGAGTCTTATGGATTCTTCAATGACGGCATCAGTCATATGACTGTTCACCGCCCGGCACGTGAGACTTCTTCCATTGTCAGAAAAGCTGGGAATGTAGAAGAGGGTTGACACCGTCACCTTCTCTGTGGTTGATACCTATCGGGAACAAGAACTAATGATTTTGCAGACTTGAAGAACATCAGCCCGTTCTCATTTTTACCGATTTAGAAGATCTCTCTTGCATAGATTTTGTTCATTTTTGTGTTTAGTCTTTCGCGAAACCAACATCCAAACCTTACTTATAAACAAGAGATTCGAGATCACATATTTCCTCCCAAAAACAAATTGTATATATATATATATCATTTATTTCCCATCGAAAACAAATAGATGGAGTATAAGAGACAAAAAGAGGCAAAAAAACAGAAAACGTTCTATATCTACATATAACTGATAAACAATACAACAAATTCACAAAGACGGGAACACCTACTGCGCTTCAGCACAGAAGCCCAAGGATGGGAGGCAGCATGAGAATTATGGCGAGCTATTTGGGCTTCTAGTACAGAATCTGGATCTGCCACTTTATAATTTCTCGTTATAAAACGATTACTGATCCAAGGAGGTCACCGCAGCAAGTCGCAAACTTAAAGTACAGAGACCGTATTTTTCGCTTATCAGATGGGCTAAAGATTCGCCAAAACGGAAGGAGGTACAGATAATGTGGAAGCGAAACAGCGTTGTATCGAGTCAAAATAGTTCAACCCAGTCGTCTTTTATTAGCCACTATCATGCTATAAAACTGTTTTATTATTTTATTTCTAAGAGTAAAGTATATTCTTAAAGGACCTCTCGCACTATTTGCTATTCAAGTTACAGTATTTTCAAATATTTTAATACTTTAAAACTAGGCTGTGCTTTCAACAAATAACCCATGGTTTTGGCTGCTTAACGCCATTTTGGAGACCAGTTGACTTACAGCGAAAACAGGGAAACAATTTACATAACCATTTTTTCGGACGGAAAAACTTCTCACAGACAACCGACAGACCGACGGCGTGATTCACATCGAACGTAGCAAAACACGGCAAGTGAGAAAATCAGCGTAGTTTGGTTAGAAGGATTAGAATGTATGGCACGAAATTGGGGTCTCCGGTTTTAGAAATGCATGGAGGGATTATGGAAGTAGGCTGCATTAGTACTATAGGGAAGACAGGTCCTTTGGGGAATTTTGATATATGAGTTTTGACAAATAGCCTACCGAGAAGATGATTCTGTCTTACTCTTTATTTTCTTGATCTGCAGTAGTACCGATCCTCCTTGTAACAATCCCAGCCCAGCTTAGCTAACGTAGTTCTTGTTAAATGAATGAGTGAATATTTTTATTTATCCACTTCTGTAAAAATTAAATATTGTAGTACATAGAGAAAAGAAAGGACACAACTTAAATTAGACTAAAAATTTAAACTTCAAACAAACGGACAGGACTTTGGTGCCGAGAAACAGCTGCAACTGACAGCTTTCTATGCAGCTCGTGAACGAAATACAAAACGGTGATTTTCGTGTTTTTTTTTTTTTTTACTGTTGTATTTGTACTGAAATTTAATTGATTATTTTTCATTTTTTGTGACATGCAGAAGAGGAATTTGAAAAGCAGCCAGAGGCGTTACTAGCCAAAATATTTTGGGGGAGGGGGCAAGAGTTTACCTAATGGCTAGTAATTTTTACCGACTATTCTTGCGAGAAAAAGAGAGCTTGTTACACTTGTTACGAGTAGGTGGTACAAGAAAGTAAATGAGAACGTCACAAAATACACCCGCCATCCAAAAATGCTGTTCGGAAATACAAATAGGATATCTAGTTTCACTCAATTCTGATGAGTTCCGGCATCGTCTCGGATTATCTGTAGCAAATGCGCATGACTGTTCAAACTTCCAAGATTCCGGCCAATAAATTCACTCGTTTGATACCTAGATCGTGCTACACGATTTCCGACACTCCCTTCATCTCCCTCTACCGTGGCCGAATCTGACCAAAAAAGGATCATCTAAAGCACCTTCTTTTATACCATCTACCAAGTTTCACTCGAATCTGAGCATTTTTGGAAAATTCTGGTACCCCCTCCCCTCCTACCTTGGCTGAATCCTGCCCGGACACCAAATAACAAATCTAGGCCGCAGAGGCTGGGCACTGTCGAACTTACATCTCATTCAGTCCATCCGTTTGTGCATGTCAAAACTTTCCGACCCCCCCCCCCCCCCAATTCCCCCAACCGTGATCGCATATACTTGAACACATGTTTTACACGTCTAGGTCATCGATTCCTATCACCCATTAAGTTTCAGTCGAATCAGACCACTCGTTCGCAATTCGCACAAGTCAATTTCCATATTTCCCTTCCTTCGCTCCACCTGCTCGGATCTAGGAACGGAAGTTTTGGGGGTATGTTGTGTCAGGTTCTTAAGTCAAATAAAACGGGTAATTAATATTCCTGCAAAGTTTCAATGTCTTAGTACATCTGGAACTATTCTAACTCGCGACTACCAGAATTCCAGGAAACAGCCCCGAAGCCCAAAAACAATTGACTCCGTCAATTTCGTATCTAGGCCTAGTGCTTGTTCTCTCCATTAAGTTCCGTCCCAATCCCACTGCATTAAGCGTTTCTTGAGTTTTCCGACCCCCCCCCCCCCCATCCCCCCCAGAGGTATCGGACCCTGCCCGGACTTGATACTGAACATCTCGAGGCGATAGCTCTTTCCACCCTCCAAGTTTCATTCAAATTCAATCAACGATCCAAAAGTTATGCATGTCAATAGATTCCGGACTCCCCATCCTTCCACTCCCCCCACGATTGTCGTATCGGGGAAACGACTATTCTCAAGTCAATCTGTTCGGATCCCTGACATATCCCCCAAGTCACCCGCAGTGCCCGGATCAGGTCCGGTTATGTCAATGACGTATCTAGGACTTTATTGCGCTTGAACTTCCCACCAAGTTGCATCCCGATCCCTCCACTCTCAGCGTTACTCAAGATTTCCGTTTCGCTCCTCCAAATCCCCCAGTGTCATAGGATCCGGCCCGAATTTAAAGTGTGACGTCTCAGACACAAGATCGTCCCAAATATCAACTTTCATGAAGATTCGATCACTCGTTCGCAAGTTAAAAATACCTAAATTTGTGGCTTCCCCTCCCTGCACTCCCCCCCATATGGTCGGACCGGGGAAGTGACTATTTCCAATTGAATCAGGTCCGGTCCCTGACATTCCTGCCAATTTTGGTCGCCTAGCAGGAAGCACCGAACTCGAGGGATCACTAGAAATTCGGACCCGCTCCCCCCCCCAAACTCACCCAAAGTGAGCGGACCCGTTCCGGTTATGTCAGTCACGTATCTAGGACGTGGGTTTGTCCTTTCCACCAAGTTTCATCTGGATCTCTCCACTCTAAGCGTTTTCCAAGATTTCTGTTTTCCCCCTCCAACTACCCCCGCCCCCATGTCACCGGATCCGGTCTGGATTTAAATGGAACGTCTGAGACACGAGGTCCTTCCATATACACAGTTTCATTAAGATCCGATCACCCGTTCGTAAGATAAAAATATATCATTTTTCCTAACTTTTCCGGATTCCCCCTCCCTCCACTCCCCTACAGATGCTCGGATTGGTGAAGTGACTATTTCTAATTTAATCTGGTCGGGTCCCTGGCGCCTGCCAAGTTTCATCGTCCTAGCTTATCTGGAAGTGCCCGAAGTAGCAAAACCGGGACCGACAGACCGACAGAAATTACAATCTCTATATGGCACTTGGTCGAAGGGCAAGTGCCATAAAAATACTGCTTTGACGAAAAATCGGCTGATTTTAAGGAAAACCGACTGATTTTAAGAAAATCAAACTAAATCTACTGTTTAAAATCGCTGCGCTTTCTCGGCAATTTTTAACCGACTGGCCGAAAGGTAAACGACCCATTGGTCAGTAAGTGACGTAGAGCTTGGCATGATCTCGGTAAGTTATGTTTTTTTCCGGTTGGCAGCAGTTTTTGCATATCCAGTTATGAATTTTTGTTTTGGGAAAGTGAAGTACCGAGACAACAGATTTATGACAAACAAGGGACATAAAAAATAAATCAGTCAGGGAATTTAACAATAGTTCACATTCACAGAAGAGTTAAAGACATTTATCAACAGTTAGAGATAGACCAATTTGAAGCAATGAAACTTTTGAAATCATGCGATAAAGAGTGACTTTAGATCTCGAGACAAGTGAAAAATCGACAACATATGCAATAAAGAATATCGGAAAAAAGCAATCAAACAAGCTGAAGTTATATATGAAAGGATGTGGGAAAAACGAATTATCAAAATACACGGAGATAGTACCCCCCTCCCTCTGACAGCTCCCCCTCCCCCTGCAGGACGCCACGCCCGTATGGAAGAATCCTTCACTTTTTGCCCATCGTATAAAAGCAGACGCCTGACCACGATACAACTTTCTGGACAACATCCCTCTTCGGTTTCCCTGTACATCACTGTCTCTAATTTGTTGTGCGAAATGGTACTCAATTTGTTTTTATGGCACTTGCCGCGAAATTGCCATAGAGCGATCGCAATTTCTGTCTGTCCGTCATTCAGGCTTTACTAGTTCGGGCACTTTCATATAAGCTAGGACGATAAGACATCCGGGATCCGACCAGATTAACTTGGAAACAAGTCACTCGCTCGATCCCACCATGTTGGGGGGTGGGGGTGGGGGGTGGAGAGGGGAGTGGAGCGAGGGGAATCTGGGAAATTAAGATATGTATAACTTTCAAACACGTGATCAGTTCTTAACGAAACTTGATATTTGGAAAGACCTCATGTCTCCGAAGACCCACTTCAAATTCGGTAGGGACCCGGTGATTCTGGGGGGAGTTGAAGGGGGGAACCAGGAAGGTTAGGAAACACTTTGAGTGGAGGGACCGGATGGAATTTGGTGGTGAGAAAAAAGATAAGCCCGAGAAACGTTCTTGGCTGAAACAGATCGCGTCGGTGCACTTTGGGGGTGTCGGAGTGGTTTTTGCGGAATACCGTCATCGCTAGTTAGGATACTTCCAGATCTGTGCTAAAGACTGTTAAACATGGCAGGCATATTCGCGACCCGATGAAATAGAGTTAAGAACCCGACAGAATGCCCTAGGAAAACTTCCGTACCTGGATCGGACCATTTTTCAGGGAGTTATGGGAAGGGGAATCAGAAATTTCTGACCTCCGTAGGTGCAAACGGGAGGTCCGATCAGAATGAATCTTTACGCGTGATGATAACCGATTAGCTAGGTATGTAAAACAGCTGTCTGAACCACATGAAGCCATGGTCGGGGGAGTTGAAAGGGGGGGGGGGGGGCGGAAGCTTTGTGACATGGACAGAACTCAAACGATTGGGCCGAGTGGGATGCATGTTGGAGAGTAACGAATTTGTGCGGCCTAGATTTGTTATATTGCGTCCGGACAGGATCCAGCAACGGTAGGAGGAGGATGAAGCGGGAGGCGGAAATTTGAAGATATGCACCGATTCAAACTTGATGGACGGCCGTGGAAGAGGAGACGTCAGAGATGTGAAGTTTATTTGTCCGAGTCGTATTCGGCCACAGTGGGGGAAGTCCCGGAAATTTTGTGGCTCACATAGTGGTCAAACGAGTGGAGCGATTTGAATGAAACTTGGTAAGCACATGTGACGTAGATGATATATTTTAGGGTCCGAATTGGATCGAGCAAGGTGGGGGGGGGTGTAATTAACCGGAAAAATGCTCGATTCGAGTGATGTGGTAAGAGAAGATACGTTGAATGATCCATATCTGTGTCCGAACCAGATTCGGCCGTTGTAGGCAAAGCTGAAGGGAGGGGGAAATAGTGTGGCCCGTCTAGGGATCAAACGAGTGGAGCTAAACTTGGAAGGTAGAAAAATCATTTGCTCTAGATGATTCCAGGCGATGCCAGAATGCTCAGAAGGTCGGAACCTAGGGTGGTTAAAGGGGGTATTTTGTAACGTTCTCATCTACTTTCTTGTACCACCTACTCGTAACAAATGCCAGATGAGCTCGTAGCTCTTGTTCATCTTAGAAATTCTCTATTTTGTTCTTGAGGGCCGGTTGAAAGAATTAATGAAAAAGAAAACGTCACTAGTATATTTTCATGCTACTATTGGCTTTTAGATTCAACACAAATCCTTTGCTAATAGAGCCCATGTTGCAACCTATCAAAACATTATATATTGGATCTCAGTTTTATATCTCATTGGAAAAACAAATAATTAATAAGTAAAACGTCACTAATACATATTCATACTATTATTTACTTTTAAATAAAACAAAATATCGTTATACATCGGATTTCTGTTTTGTTCCTCATGGCGGGTTATAATAACAAGACCAAAGGTTTCGATGGGATCCCAAAAATTCAATATCTGATCCAGACAACTGGGTCTTGTCTTAGCCAGATCCAGTCTTCGCCAGACTCCTTGAACATTTTTACAATTAAAATTCAGAAACAGATTAAGGCCAAATAGCTAATCATCTGAGAAAACCAAGTTCAGATTTGGATTCAGCATGTGTGTTTACCCCTATAAGTCATATCTGTTTTGACGAAAACTTCCTGCCACTTCTGCCAATTTCCCGGTTCCGGCCGAACTCCAGAACTACTTGTCCGGCGAAAAAAGAAAGCTCAAAGACGAAATCAGGGTATCTTCTTTCCCCAGTAATGAACATCTAATCAACTTCAAATAGAAATTTAGCTTATAACAAATTTTCCGATTCCAGCCGGATTCCGGTCGAACTATATGTCCGGGTAAAATACGATTGTCACACAGGGACTCAGCATCTCTTCTTACCCCTAAATCGCTTATCTAATCAACTAGAAATAAAACTTTGACTTCCAACAGTTTTCCGGTTTTGGCCGGATTCCGGACGAACTACATGTCCGGGTAGAAACTTGTTTTCACTTAAGTGTTCAGCATGTCTTCTTGCCCTAAATCCAACATCCAATCAACTACAAATTAAACTTTTAATTTTGACAAACTTTCCGGTTTGGGCGGGATTCCGGTCGAAATACTTGTCCGTCGAGAAAATAGTTTTCACCATCGTCTTCAGCATGTCTCCCTACCTCTAAATCGAACATTTAATCAACTTCAAATAAAACTTTTACTTTCAACAAACTTTCCGGTTTGGGCCGGATTCCGGGCGAAATACTTGTCCATCGAGAAAATAGTTTTCACCATCGTCTTCAGCATGTCTTCCTACCCCTAAATCGAACATCTAATCAATTTCAAATAAAACTTTTACTTTCAACAAACTTTCCGGTTTGGGCCGGATTCCGGGCGAAATACTTGTCCGTCGAGAAAATAATTTTCACCATCGTCTTCAGCATGTCTTCCTACCCCTAAATCGAACATCTAATCAACTTCAAATAAAACTTTTACTTTCAACAAACTTTCCGGTTTTGGCCGGATTCCGGGCGAACTACTTGTCCGATGACAAAATGGTTTTCACCATCGTGTTCAGCATGTCTTCTTACCCCATAATCGACTATCACATTAGCTGTTTAAAAATGTTTTGTTTGTCCCTTAATTTCAATCCCCTCCCCCACCCCTAAATGTAGAGCTACAAAGCCCATCTACGAACTTGACTGGTCCGACGACCCAACGAACCTTCTCACCAAGTTTCATCAAAATATCTCATTCCCTTCGAGAGTTATCGTGCTTACAGACGGACGGACGGACGGACGGACAGACGGACGGACGGACGGACGGACGGACAGACGGACAACTTTTGCGATGTCATAGGTATCCCTCCACTTACGTTTTGGGATCCCAAAAACAAAACGTCACCGATACATTTTCATGCAATTACTGGATTTTACACTAAATGGAATATCCCTTTCCAGGATGTGTTTCAAGCTACAGAAATATTATACATACAATTTCTGTTTTGTTCCTCATAGAGGGGTTGAAAAAAATAAATAAAAAATAATCAGCAAGAGCTGGAATCTGATATGGCACTTGCAAGGCTGGGTCAGAGGACGAAAGCAGGAATTCTTCAGTTCGTGGGTTTGTTGTGATTATTTGTAAGCAAAACCCTTGAGATAATGGGTCCTTGGAAATCACAAGAACGTATCGTTTGGTAATGCATTTGGCTGTGATGACGCGCACTTTAGGGGCACTGGAAATTCGTCTTGTAATAAAAACTCCTGAAGCAAAAATGATGATGAACTCATCGGGAGAATGAATGTATATTTTACTCAAAAGTATCATTTGTACTTTAAGAAATTCAGTTGTAAGCAAGCCCCTTGAGGCAAAAATGATCTAATCATGTCAAGTCTCTAATGTTCAAGCCCAGTTTCACGGTCCTAGCACATCTGGAAGTACCTTAACTCGTGATCAACGGAATTCCGGATCCCCCCCCCCCCCTATCTAACTCCCCCCACAGTGCTCGAATCCGATCCAGTTTTGTCAATGATGAATCTAGGGCTTGTGCTTGTTCTTCCCACCAAGTTTCATCACAATCGCTCCACTCAAAGCGTGTCACAAGATTTACGGCTCCCCCTCTGACTCCGCCACCCCCCACAATAATCGGATCCGGTTCGGACTTCATACGGGCATCCGAGACACGAGGTCTTTCCAAATATCAAGTTTCATTAAAATCCGATTACCAGTTCCAAAGTTATACGTACCTTTAGATTTCGGATTCCCCTTCCCCCCGCTCCCCCCACAGTGGCCGGATCAGGAAAGTAACTATTTCCAAGTTACTTTGGTTGGGTCCCTCGTATGCTTGCCAAGTATGACTGTCCTAACCCACCTGGAAGTAACTTAACTCCGTATCAGCGGAATTCCGGACCCCCTTCCAACTCCCCCCACAGTGCACAAATCCCGTCCGGTTCTGTCAATGATATACCTACGGCTAGTGCTTGTTCCTCTCACCAAGTTTCATCCCGATCCTTCCACTCTAACCGTGTCACATGATTTTCGGTCCCCACTCCGCCTCCACCAGAATTCATCGGATTCTGTCCGGACTTGAAATAGGATATCTGAGACATGACGTCTTTCCAAAGATCAAATTCCATTAAGATCTGACAACCCGTTCGGAAGTTAAGCATTCCACTAAATTCCGAATTCCGTCTCCCCTCCCACCTCCCACGATGGTCGATCGGGCAAGTGACTATTTCCAACTTATTTTAGTCGGTTCCCTCATATGCCTGCCAAGTTTCATCGTCCTAGCTTATCTGGAAGTACCCTAACTCGCAAACACCGGACTAACCGACCGACCGACAGACCGACGGAAAAGTGATCGGTATATGGCACTTGGTCCAGAAGGCAAGTGCCATAAAAACAAAACGTCACTAATACAATTCATGCTATTGTTGGTTTTTATGGCACTTCCTTCCTGCCAAGTGCCATATACCGATCACATTTCCGTCGGTCTGTCGGTCGGTTAGTCCGGTTTTTGGGAGTTAGGGTACTTCCAGATACGCTAGGACGATGAAACTTGGCAGGGCATATCAGGGACCCGACTAAACTAGCTTGGAGATAGT
This sequence comes from Branchinecta lynchi, assembly GCA_023053575.1. Lineage (NCBI taxonomy): Eukaryota > Metazoa > Arthropoda > Branchiopoda > Anostraca > Branchinectidae > Branchinecta > Branchinecta lynchi. Next base: position 14,082,564 of record JAKZAP010000003.1, read on the forward strand.
CACTTGCCCGATCCGACCATTGTAGGGGGGAGGGGGGCGGTGGAACTTAATATCTCGAAGGATCTCGTGTCTCAGATGTCTCATTTCAAGTCCAGATCGGATCCGACGAATCTGGGGGGGTGGGGTCGGAGGGAAGAACCAGAAATCGTGTGAAACTCTCAGAGTGGAGCGATCGGGGATGAAACTTGGTTCGAAGAACAATCACACGCTCTAGATACATCACTGACAGGACTGGACCGGATTCGGAAATTGTGGGGGGAGGTGGAGGGGGTTCCGGAATTCTGACGATCCGTAGTTAATATACTTCCAGATGGGCTAGGACGATAAAACTCGGCAGGCATCTCAGGGACCCGACGAGATTAACTTGGAAACAGTAGTTAGTTGCCCGATCTGACTATCGTGGGGGGGGGGGGGGGGATGGCAGAATCGGGAAATTAGTAGCATGCATAACTTTCGAATGGGTTATTGAATCTTAACGAAACTTGATATCTTGAAAAATCTCATGTCTCAGCAAGTCGTATTTCAAGTCCGGACCATATCCGATGAAATGAGGGGTGGGGTCAGAGGGGAGAGACCGGACAACTTGTGACACGCATAGAGTAAGCGATTAGAATGAAACTTGGTGGCAAGTACAGGCACAAGTCCTTGGTGCATCAGTGACAGAATGGACCCGATTCGGGTACCGTTGGGGGGGGGGGGGGGGGGGGGAGAGCTGTAGGGGTGTCCTGAATTTCCGGTGATCGTGAGTTAAGGTACTTCCAGATGTGCTAGGACGCGCAAAGTACAAAAAATACTTTTACGCATAATTTACTTCTTCACGATCGCCATGAGCACATGATCCTTTTTGGTCTCGGGGGTTTTGCTTAGAAATTCATTTTTAGTACCCTTAAAGTGCGCATCTTCAACGAAAAAAAAAAAAAAAAAAAAAAAAAAAATTGACCATCACTTCCATCCTCTGACCAAGCCTAGCAAGTTTGGCGCATCTTAACGGAAAAGAGAAAAAAAATACTTTTGACCATCACTTCTATCTTACCCAGTCTTGCAAGTGCCATGAGCTTCCAGCTCTTGTTAGATTAAATGGAATATCCCTTTTCAAGATGTGATTCAAGCTACAGAAACATTCTATGTTGGATTTCAGTTTTGTTCCTCATAGCGGGGTGAAACAAATAATTATCAAAAAGAAAACGTAACTAATACATTTTCATGCTATTATTGGCTTTTAAATAAAACGAACATCCCTTTCCAGTATATGTGACAAACTATCAAAACCTAATGTTAGATTTCTGTCTTATTCTCATGGCGGCAGGCTGGAAGAACAAGAGCTGCAAGCTCATATGGCACTTGCAAGGCTGGGTCAGAGGATGACAGTAGGAATTCTTCAGTTCGTGGGTTTGTTTGTGATTTTTTGTAAGCAAAAACCCTTGAGATAATGGGTCCTTGGAAATCACGAGAACGTATCGTTTGGTAATACATTTGGCTGTGATGATGCGCACTTTAGGGGCGCTAGAAATTCATCTGTAATCAAAACTCTTGAAGCAAAAATGATGATTAGCTCATCGGGAGAATGAAAATGTATATTTTAATCAAAAGTATCATTTGTACTTTAAGAAATTCAATTGTAAGCAAAACCCATGAGGCAAAAATATTCTAATCATGTCAAGTCTCTAATGTTCAAGTTTCATGGTCCTAGCACATCTGGAAGTACTTTAACTGGTGATCACCGGAATTCCGGACCCCCCCTTTCCTCCCCCACAGTGCTCGAACCCGATCCAGTTCTATCACTGATGAATCTAGGGCTTGTGCTTGTTCTTCCCACCAAGTTTCATCCCAATCGCTCCACTCTTAGCGTGTCACAAGATTTACGGCTCCCCCCTGACTCCCCCCCCCCCACAATAATCGGATCCGGTTCGGACTTCACATGGGACATCCGAGACACGAAGTCTTTCCAAATGTCAAGTTTAATTAAGATCTGATCACCCGTTCCAAAGTTATAACGTACCTCTAGATTCCGGATTCCCCTTCCCTCCACTCCCCCCATGGTGGTCGGATCGGGGAAGTGACTATTTCCAAGTTAGTTTGGTCGGGTCCCTGGTACGGTTGCCAAGTTTC
>JAKZAP010000003.1:16133772-16274940 GCA_023053575.1 Branchinecta lynchi
AGATCGCTCGGAATCCGGCTGAAACCGGAAAATTTGTTAAAAGTAAAAGTTTAATCTGAAGTTGATTAGAGGTTGGTTGTAGGGGTAAGGAGACATGCTGAATTTGTTTTAGAGCTTTAGTTTTTTGTCATACAAGTAGTTTGTCTGGAATCCGGTCGAAACAAAAAATCAGGCAGAAGTAAGTAAGGAAGGAGATACGACGTAAGCTATAGTGTAAACCAAATGCTGAATCCATATCTGAATATTTTATATATAGCTCCATTCTCTGAAACATTAAATGATACGGACCGACTAAAAACTAAACGGATTTACTTTAAATTCGCAAAATACCTTCTTCGTCTTCCCCCTTGGACGCGCAATACCTACATGATCAAGAAATACGGTATCGTTGACTCCATTCGTAAGCTCGATGAGCTATGTCAACGATTAAAATTCAGTAAGAGCGGCCATGAGTGGCAAGGGATTGTTCTTTGACTTTTTTTATTTACAATGTGTGATTTTTCCCTCTGTGATTTGCCCTTTGTTTTTCTTTGTTGTCTGCGTTTTTTCTACTTTTCTTACTTTCTTATACTCCATCACTTTCTCTTTCCTGTACGATGGGTGAAAAATAAACCTTACATTACATTACATGTGACAGCGCAAAACCGATATCTGAATAGATCTGAACTGAAAATTTTGGGATCCCATCGAAACCTTTGATCTTGTTGGTCTCGAAACCAAGAGTTTTGTATTAGATGGGATACCAAATTAAGCTCTACTTTTATCCTTACTAATGGTCTGAGGCAGGGTGGCATTTTGTCACAATTCCTTTACGCAGTGTATGTTGATGGTTTGTCTGCCCGTCTCAACGACACCCAGATTGGTTGCTTTGTAGCCAGTAAGAGCTACAACCATTTTTAGTTTGCTGACGATCTTGTCATCCTGTCTCCGACTGTATTTGGTATAAATAAGCTGCTTTGTGTTTGTGATCTATTTGCACTAGAATATGATATTAATTTTAATACCCGTGCAACATTTGCTTATGGCATTTATCCCACCCCGGTGTAAAGTGTTACCAAGTGACGTATTGCTTAGTAGTCGGGTAACTGCTTACGTTGATGAATTTCGTTATTTAGTTTTTTATATTAGAAAGCATCTAAATGATGATACTCATATTACTGCTCTAGCTCAAAGCTACTGGAAAAGAGCCAATGCTCTTGTTTGGAACTTTGGTGCAGTAGATTAGCCTGTAAAGGTCGCCTTTTCTAGACTTACTGTTACCAATTTTTTGCTCTTGCCCTGGTCTCCTCTGCCAATGCTCGGTCTTTGTCCGCTTTGCAAGTGTTTACAACGCGGATTTTCGGAAACTTTCCGTTGGCTAGGCGATGTAGTGCCAGTGGTACAATGGTTGAGAACCTACCCTGAAGGAGCTGCGCCGCAAAGCTAATGTTGCTGTGTTTTGCCGATTAAAAGACTGTGATAACGATTTGGTGACGTTTGCTGCCATACCCATTTTCTATGCACTACCCGTATGGAAGGGTATCCTCTTGGATATCTTTTGCATGGGGTAGATTTCTTTTGTATTTTTGTTTGTTTTAGTGAATGTTTGTTTGTTGTTGTTATGGTCTTATGGACTGAAATAAAGTAGTGATAATAAATAAACAAAATTAGGTCGATCAACAGCAATACTTATGTTCTTTATTTTTTCTGTTATTTATGGTATTTCTGCTGAAATGAAAGCTGATTGATTGATATGCGCTTTCAGCTCTTTTTATTTCAATACACTACTTAGACATTTATTTTCTAGATGGAACATATAGTCGAGCAGATGCAAGACGAGAATGGTGGAGTGCCTGTTAAAACCGTGAAGAACTTCATGACCAAGGTGCCATCTGTATTTACAGGTAGGAAAAATATAGAGGCTGTGCGGAATAAACTATAGTATCTATTGTTCATTTTTGTTCCCTTTATTTCACGTAGAATGAAAGAAAAATGTTTATGGGAGATGTTTGTGCCATTAAAGTCAACATCAAAACCCGGCTCAGATAAGCATACGTACTACGGAAAACCAGGGCCGTATCCAGGGGGGTAGGGGGTTGACATGCAAAAATAATAATTTTTATAGAATTTTCCCTCAGATCTATGTCTTTTTTTTATTTTTTGTCCGACCCACAGGCAACCCCCCCCCCCCCCGAAATAAATTCCTGGATACGGGCCTGCGGACAACCCAAACGAGACATAGTCCAGAAGGACGTCAAGAACTGGAATGCACTGCCAAACCCCCAATAAGCCAGCAGAAAAAAGTCACCAGCTGGAAGTTGCTTCGCTCGTTTCACTGGTCCAGAAAATACACAAAAAACAGGCTGAAACTAGACCTGCGTTCTCTGGGCAATGTGAAGTGTTGCAGCAACCTTTGTTCAGCTTCGCCGACTGAGGTGTTGCGATAGCAACAACTTGGTTTTGTTTCTTCGCTAACGGCTGGATGCTAAATTTGTAAACCCATCGAGGTTTTTAGAATGGTATGTTTCAGTTCAAGAAGAGTTTTTTTTCTAAACTGATGACACAATCTTTAATGACATGGCTATCTCTCAGCGTTGAAAAAAAAATATCCGAAGTATGGACTAAACTGACATTAGTTGCGTTTTTTATTGCCGTTCCTGATCTCAGTTCTTCTTATTTATCTTTTCGATCACCTTCCGAGTTCGCACCTTACGTTTTTGCTGAAACGGAGACCGTGTCAGTTCCTCTGTCAGTTCTCGGTTCTACAACACCTGCGAGTGAAACGGCGAACTGTGACGCAGATACAGTTCCTGGTCCGAATTCGCCTGTCATGAACAAATTAACCCAACAAAATTGAAAGTCCTGGATAGTGTGTTTGGAAACGGATGATGACAACTTGTATATTTGAACTACAAGAATTGCCTTTTCAGTGTCAAATGTAACTACCCTTTACTGACTTATTTAGGCGCTTTTATGAACGATTTGCCGGGATGCTTATTTTCCATTTTTATTCACCTGCGTCTTGAAACGGCGAAGGCGTCAGGCGGACTGAGTTTAAAAACAGAAATTAAGGTTCAAGGGCGAACTCGCAGTAGAACTTACACAGGCGATCGAAAACGCAACAATTGCAGCCAGTTGAAAGTTATCCTTTTCAATAGTAGACAGTAATCTTTAAGTTGTAGTTTAGCTAGGCCTACACAAGATTATTTTCCTTCTAGGCCAATAGACCAAGTTGTCCAGTGTTATATAATTTTAATACGTAAATAAATACTTGAATTCTTGAATACATCGTGACTGGTGAAAACTTGGAACATTTTCTTGTATAACCTAGTTGGTATTATAAAGCTATCCATAACTTTTCAGGATGAAAATACTATCTGCCACTCTACTAATTATTGCGAAACTATGTCGTTGTTTTACATTATCATTTGTATCCGTTGCGCAAACTTTTCTTATCATCAAAATCACTGGAAACAAAATAGGTACACAAACTAGGAAAAGTCGGAAACCCCTCACCGCCAAAGACGATTATGGTGTGACAGCCGATTGTTGATTGACAAGTCCCTGACTTGTCTCACAACTGGGTTTCCGCCTGTTCTTTGTTTGAGTGTATACCCAACCACTAAAGTTGTCAACCCCTCAAAGACCTAATTCTAAGTTACGATAATAGGCACGGAGACTAATTTTCTTTCCCTTCAGATTTACAAAGATCAAATAAAATGTGCACCAATTTGCACTAGTTTCTAGCCCTCCGTGAACCCCTTCTCGCAACCAATTCTTAGTTACACGTCCATCTGCCCATGAAAGACATGGTACCAAATTGTTCTCGCAATCAAATACGCCGTAACAAAGAATAAGATTAATAGATGCACCAACTAGCTAAAATTGAAAACCCCTCATCGCCGAAGATAATTCTGGTCGAACAGTCGGTTGTTGCTTACAAGTCCCCTATATATCTCATAATTGAGATAGCCCTATTTTTGGTTTCAGTGTGTAGCCTACCTTACTACTGAAGTTGCCAACCCCTCTAAACTTTCAAACTGTTGTATCTCATGAAGGAATTTTTTTTACGAGAAAAGGGATGACACACACTTTGATTAACTCATAAAAGACATTCGATTGCCGATGAAAAAAAAAAATCTATTTGTATTAGTTCAAAAGTTGACATTTTTGCCGAAGGCCAACTTTCAAATATCACCACTTAGAAACGAGCAATGGAGAAGCTCTGATTTCTTTAGCAACGAGAGAACTATCAAAGTTTAAGAGTCCTATCTGATACCATTTCTCTACCGCAATCCTAAGTGCACAAATGGTATTCTGAACTTCGCTGAAATCACGAACAGAAATGGGTAGAAACAATAGACGGCAGCACTTTCGGACCCATGGGAGAAAATGAAACTTTTTTGTTTCTGTAAGTTTTTCTATTAATCACCCAAATAAGATATATTGGCTGTGGGCCGGGCAACTGCCTCACATTTGATAGTGCAAAACGGATACGTCAGCTGAGTTTTATTAGAGCTATATTTAGGCCCTTCTTGGCAACGGTCCTCTTCAGGCTCAAAGCCACTCAAGTTAGAAAAATGAACTTCTAGAAAAACTTGCCTCACATATTTATCACTTTAGATTTTAGTCCATCTTCAAATTGAAACTGGTGCGTGTCTGCATGCCTGCTAAAACGGTGCTTTCCACTCGAAAGCAGAAACATGGTTCGATGAAACGAAAGCTTGGCTGCACGACTTCAGATAGTCCTCTCTGACATAGGCTATACAACTTCTCTTAACTCACATACCGTAGGCTCTGGTTCGACGACAAGCAAAAATCATCGTTTATGGCCCAAGGCAAGAGGTCTACGGAGCTTTCCAAAATGTAAGGTCATATTCATCAATCCGGCCACATTTTCCGTAAAAACTGCACACGTTAGACCCTTACCGTCTTCTAGTAATAAGATGAAATCGGGAGACTAGGGAAAAAAAAACCACGACAAAGCCAAAGTGTTGCTCTTGCAAAAGAACTAGGTGGTGGAAAGAGCCACCCCCTCCGCCGCTCGATTTCGTTCGTAAACAAGTGAAGTGGACTTCAGACGGAAGCTCGAGTTCTCCTTGGAGGGTCCTAGAAGTTTTTTTTCAAAACAACTGACAACCTTTTCAATTCTTTCGGCGTTGAAGCTTGAACACGTCGAGAGGCGAGGGAGGCTCTTTGAGTGACGAAAACCAAACAATATATTGAGCCGTGGTAACAGCAAAAACAAAAAAAGCAAAACTTTCAATATGCTTCCACGGAATTAAAGAAATCCGGGATCGACTGAAAAGAGGCACGGCACGGACGTAACTAAAACATTCAGACTTAATAAAGGACAGCTCGCGTTATTTACAATTAAGTTCAAGTGTTCAAACTGTCTGAATACTGTACAACTAGGCTTTGCTTCTAACTGAGTATCCACGGCTTTGGCTGCTAAGCTGTTTCTCAGGCACATTAACTTCTAGCAAAATCTCTGGCAAAATTCAGATAACCGGTTTTACACAAGTGAAGTGGACTTCTGACGGAAGCTCAAGCTCTTCTTGGACGGTCCTAGAAGTTTTTTTCACAACAATAGACAACCTTTTCAATTCTTTCGGCACTGAAGCTTGAACACGTCGAGAGGCGAGGGAGGGTCTTTGAGCGACGAAAACCAAACAATACATTGAGCCGCGGTAATAGCAAAAAAGAAAAAAGAATTTTTTTCAATACGCTTGCAGGAAATTAAAGAAATCCGGGATCGACTAAAAAGAGGCACGGCAGGGACGGCAACTAAAACATTCAGACTTATTAAAGGACAGCTCGCGTTATTTACAGTTTATGTTCAAGTATTCAAACTCTCTGAATACTATAAAACTAGGCTTTGCTTTTAATTAGTATCCACGGCTTTGGCTGTTTTAAGCCGTTTCCCAGGCACATTAACTTCTAGCAAAATCTCTGGCAAAATTCAGATAACCGGTTTTACGCATGAATAGCATGATATACGAGCACCCGTCGGGGACACAATGCACCTGGAAAATAGTGAATCCTCGCAAGTGCAAAGTTTAGTGACGTGGCGTTAGCAGGTTTAGAATGTATTATAAATGTTGTATTGCGTGTTGTTGTTATTTTTCTCTTCTTTTCTATTTTGTTTACTCCGTCTAGGTCCCCTTGGGCCAATTTTGATGGGAAATAAATTTTTTCATTCATTCAAAGTTTAAAATTTGGGTCTCCGGGTGTAAAAATAATGTATGCAGTTACGGAAGCAGATGGCATCATGGGGACAGCGGGTCTTTTATCGGTGGTTACGACAACTCCGGAATGGATTAAGGTGATTTTTCACCTTCTAGATTTTTCTTCTTATTTCAAGATGGATTCTGAACGGTGAAGCCAGGCAAAAAACATCTAGAAGTCTCGGGTGTTGGATACCCCAGATTCGGAATGTTAGATTCGGGATGGGATGCTAGGTGCCATGGAGGCAACTAATTCGGAGACACCATAAGTATGCAAATATAGGAAGAGAAAATGATTGACAGTTACGACTGGAATGGAAAAGAAATCTGAAATGCGAAGGGGACATATTAGCTGTCACCATTATCATGAAAGTGTGGAAGGGTTTGCTTGACTGTACCGAAGCCGCGGACATTTGATTCTGGGGATGTGGAAGGTGAAGCCTGGCTTTTATATTGTAAACTTCATCAACAGCCGTCATCATAGGGTTACCACAAATCCGAGGGGGCACACATTTAAAGTTTAACAGAACAGGGCCGAGATTTGACAGTCTAGTTGTACTACACTTGTTTACTTAACAGGCCTGAAAATCCGATAAAATGCGTTACTTCGCTTTTCCACTACCCACAGATAGTCAATTTCATCGAATGAACTTATTCTTTCGGATTTGTGGTAACTCGATGTGCTTGTCTCTCTCTGTTTGAAATATTAAGAACGACAAAGATAAGCCATTGCTGAAAAACAACAGAAAAAAAGAAAAATCTTACCATCACTTTTTTACTCCCTTCAGAAGAGCTGCTTCATCAAATTTCCGAGCTTAGCGTCCATAACACATGGAAGTGCAGTTGAATTTATCCGGGTCTGGATGAATTTTCGGTTGTCATGCAAGCAGCGCATATTCCGAAAGTTTTTCCTAGAGCCCCGGCTGAAACAAAAATTATAAAATCCCTCAGATTAATCAAAATTCAGTGTATATCAAATATCAGATGTGCAAACAGGCTGCCTCTTCAGTTAAACTTAAATAATAATACTAGTAATATCGGCTACTGCAACAGGAAAGACCTCGGGAAAGGCTTTCGCGTCTAAATACCCAGAAGTAAATGGGAGTAACCATACTGAGCAGGATTAAAATCTTGTCTATAATAGACTTCAGATTATTAGTCGATTCAGCAATTGGCTACTGTGATTAATCGTGTCTTTAAAAAGATAAACGTATCTCTAGTTCGGATTAATCTTATCTCAGCAGAGATAAGAGTAGTCTAGTAGCAAATCCTGCAATTAACTTGAATCCTTACTCGGAGAAATTTTGTACAGTGTGGATGTTTCCATTACCAACTATTGTTTTACCATTTCCATTTATTAGGGTACTACATATACACAATAAAAAATTCTAAGGCACTGGAGGCATCAAATTCCTCCGGAAACATAGCTTGTAGGGACCTCCCACCACACAAGAATTACAGTGAAGAACAACTACTTCACCTGCACATTTATACGATAATTATCACACATTTCTGTTCCCCCAATGATGAGGGTTGACATTGAATTTTATTAAACCGCTCATTTCTAAGTTACATCAACTAACGTGTACGAATATGAATGTCTCAATCACGCCTCGTCTAAAAAAAATGTATACGCGATGGAGGGAACACACGTTTTCATTTAAAGAACTGCTAGAATTCTTTGGGAACCAACAATTTTTCATGTCCAACCATGTCCAACCATCCCGTTACATTCTCTAGAGCAAAAACCCGCCCGCACGAAACACGTTTTACGAAAAACATTCTGATCCCACCGGAGGGCAAGCGGGCTCAGCCGACACTAAGCCAGGCTTAACTTTCCAGATTCCCAGACGTCCGGGCCTTCCGGCTTCCGCATAGTCAAGCCAACCTTTCCAGATTTTTCATGATAATGATGACAGCTAATATTGCCATTCTTCAGCATTTCTTAGATGTCACATTCGCATTTCAAATGTCTCTTGCATCCCAACCACAACTGTCAACCACTTCTCTTTTCTTCCTACATTTGCATATTTGTTCTGTCTCTCCAGTTAGTTGACTCTATGGCACCTTCCAGACATCCGGAATCTAGGGCGTCCAACACCCCGGACTTCCAGACTGTTTTGGCCTTGCCTCACCTTCCAGATCAGTATCGAGTATCGACGAAAACGGCTGTCTGGAATCCTGATGAAAAATCTAGCTTGGCTTTAAGAGCTCTGACGAAAGGAAATCGTGCGTACACTTCTTTTCAAAAAGGCTGCCACTGACCTGGCGGCAATTATAGGAAATGTTCCTTTGAAGTTCAGTTTCTTCTCGTTACAGGGGCTGACCTAATTAATTGGATGGTTCGTAATCTGGACGTCATGGATCAAGGTAAGAGACTATTACGTTTGCAATGTGTGTTACTCTTGGCAACTTTGAACGGAGCCCCGCAATCTAGTAGTATGCTTACCAAGGGTGCAGCGTACTTCACTGACTGTCCGAGTTCGATAAGTTTCTTTCTGAAGTAAATATTCCTTCAGCCGAAGCTGACTACGAACCACATTTGACACTGCAAAACGGATACGTCAGCTATATTTTATTAGAGCTATTCTTGGCACGGGTCTTGTTCATTTTCCAGCTTGAGCCTGAAAGGGACCCTTGCCAAGAAGGGCGGAAACATAGTTATATTAAAATATAACTGACGTGTCTGTTAGCAGTGTCAAATATCTTTCTGAAGGCTTCTGATTGTTGAATAAAGATGCCAAAGAGCATCTCAATGTACAAATTGATGTGACCTAAGCAGAATGTAATTGAGACACTAGGCTACTTTTGTTGATACTCGATGCTTCAAGTACCTAGATAGTTTACTTAAGTAACAAGAATTAAGTCCTCCAGGAAACTTGTACTAAAACCCACGTACTTCGCTTTTGTGCGTAAGTAATACTTGACTTCCCAACACTCAAGCTAACGATAATACAGAAGCAGAAGAAGTAAGAGAGGTCCTTTAAAACAAAACAAAAAAACCGTATCTCGATCTCTCTTGTTTTAGTCGATTAACTTGCGTCGCTGTCTACGTATGGTTATAGGCCTTTTTCTGCGACATAATTGTGGTCCACACACTACTGGGTGTTTGTTGCGGAAACACGAGTATGTAACACAGTCGAGCCACGAGTTGAAACTCGCGGACAAGCCGTTTTGTCTATTTTTTTGGGATCGACTAAAACCAGGAAGGGAAGGGAACGCGAGAAAAGCAGGAAGGCATACTAAAACCAGGAAGGGCATACTAAAACGAGGAAAGCTGTCGCTAGAATTCGCCGCACCGTTCCCTTCCTCTATTTAGTATTCTCTGAGGGGTCGGCAACTTTTCAAATTCAAAGTTCACCTTCCCTTCCTCGTTTTAGTATCCTGACATGGATAGGCATTAAGTTCAGTGAGGGGTCGGCAAATATACAAATTGTAATTCACCTTTTCTTTCCTCGTTTTGACGGTAGGCGACAAAACTCCTCCGAGGCGAGCGGGGGGTCGGCAACTATAAAAATTGTAATTCACCTTTTCGTTTCTCGTTTATACGGTAGGCAACTAAAATCCTCGGATTTTAAATTCAAAGTTCACCATCTTATAGTTGCCGACCCCTCAAAGAATATTAGATAGAGGAGGGGAACGGTGCGGTGAATTCTGGCGACAGACTTCCTCGTTTTAGTACGCCCTTCCTCGTTCTATTATGCCCTTCCTGGTTTTAGTATGCCTTCCTGCTTTTCTCGCGTTCCCTTCCGTTCCTGGTTTTAGTCGATCCCTATTTTTTTTTCAAATATTTGAAAATAAAAATAAAATTCATGTAAAATCTCAATAAATATAACTCCACGCTTATTTCCTTACCATTATGTCCAAAAGGGATCCTCAGTTTTAAGTCTATATGCTTCGAAAAGTAGTTAACTTTATCGTTTAGACACTATTTTGCTACTTATTTTGAATTTTCCGCCAGAATCGAGCCACAAAAGTGACAATCGCCTCGCTAGTTGTTTGTCGAATTTGAGCCACAAAACGAGCCACGAAAATCTGGTTGGTCGCGGAAACACAGTTGTGGGTCGCACAAAACAGCGAGGGAACACTCTTATCGAACCACAATCGACACACAAATTGTTTGTGGGAGCTCAGAAAAACGCCTTATGTCTCCTCTATTCGGAGACGTCCAAACAAACCCTGTCTACCTAATGAAAGCATTAATTGATATGACGGATAATGGGGAGGGGGGGGGGGGGCATAACCAGTTGATAGAATTACATCACTAATGTTATTATTATTTCTTTGGGTAGGCAAAAAAATGTCTCAATCCCCTATTCACAACTTATCATAAACCATCACTTCAAACAAAACTGATGGAAACACCACTCACTGTACCGCTTGTTATTGCGTTCTTATTTACTTGAATTCTGTCCAGCCTTTCTGTCAATATCGGGAACCTTTACATTAGGACATCTATGAAATCGCAAAAGTTGTCGGTCTGTCCGTCCGTCCGTCTGTCAGCACACGATAACTGTCGAAGGGAATGAGATATTTTGATGAAACTTGGAGTGAGGACTCTTTGGGTCAAAGGAAAAGGTCGAGTTTGTAAACGGGCTATGTAGACCTATATTTAGGGGCGGAGGAGGGGGTTCAGATTAAAGGGCAAACAAAATATTTTTAAACAGCTTATGAAATAGTCGAGTAAGGAGTAAGAACACATGCTGAACACAATCGTGAAAACCATTTTCTCGCCGGGAAAGTAGTTAGCCCAGAATCCGGCCAAAGCCGGAAAATCTGAATGCGTATATATGACAATCATCTTTTTACCGGGATATAGAGTTCGCCCGGAATCCGGCTGAAACCGGAATTTGTTTTATAAGTTGGAGTTTTATTTGAAGTTGACTAGATGTTCGATATGGGGGTAAGGAGATACGCTGAATTCGGTTTTGGGCTTTATTTTTTTGGCCGGACAAACATTCGCAAGGAATTCGTCCGAGACCGGGAATTTTATCAGTTTCGTCAAAGTAGATATGACTTATGGGTACACGTGCTGAATCCATGTCCCAACTTGGTTTTCTGCCTTTCTCAGACGATTAGCCATATGTCCTCAGTCTGTTTCTAAATTTTAATAGTAAAAAACGTTCACTGAGTCTGGACAAGATTGGATCTGGCGAAAAACCCAACTTTCTGTATCCAACGTTACATTTTTGGGATCCCATCGAAACCTTTGGTCTTGTTTGAACAGCATGTAAATCAAATCTCAGTGGGTGACTGCTTCTATGTGTAGCCTTGTTCATGCTCGTCAATCTTGAACAAAAGTTGCATTTTTGTTCGCCTTTCATTCGCCGTTTCGATGACTTTTTACTTGTTTTGCGTTTCCGTAAAATGGTCCTAATATAAGCACTGTTTGGTAATTTCCCGCTTTTCTCAAAAAGGCAAACGCCGACTTCGCCTTTTCCCTCGCCTTTTTGCAAATAAGCGTAACTTTGTAGCTGACCAAGCTGCGTTCTCCATTTGGCTTTTTGTCGCAAATTTCGTCAATTTACCCCAACATTCAATAAAAGATGGATTTGACTCAAAGTGATAATCAGTATATAGTAGACTGTCCCGGATTTTAAGGACCAAAAATTTATAGTACAAGTAAAATACAAGTAAGATGGAATTGGTCAAAATTGCGCTTTTGTTGTCCGTCTGTCGGTACAATAACTCATGAAGGGAATGAGATATTTTGATGAAACTTGGTGTGAAGATTCTTTGGGTCAAGGGAAAGGTCAAGTTTACAGATGAGCTCTGTAGCCCTAGATTTAGGGGCGGGGGTTCAAATTAAGGGGCAAACAAAACATTTGTAAACAGCTAATGAGATAGTCGATTAAGGGATAAGGAGACATACTGAAAAAATAGTTTCTCGCCCGACAAGTAGTTCGCCCGGAATCCGGCCAACACCGGAAAGTTTGTTCAAGTAAAAGTTTTAAAGTTGGTTAGATGTTCGATTCAGAGGCAAGAAGACATGCTGAACAATGTGAAAATCATTTTCTACCTGGACAGGTAGTTCTCCAGGAATCCGGCCAAAACCGGAAGATTTGTTAAAAGCAAAAGTATTTTAGAAGTTGATTAGATGTACGATTTAGGGGTAAGAGGAGGTGCTAAATCCGTACATGACAATTATTTGTATCCGAACATATATAGTTCGCCCGGAATCCGGCTAAAATTTGTTGTAATTTAAAGTTTTATTTGAGGTTGATTAGATGTTCGACATAGGGGCAAGGGGATACATTGAATTGTTTTTTTAGCTTAATTTTTTTGCCGCACAAGCAGTGCTCCTGGAATTCGGCCGAAACCGGAAATTTGGAAGAAGCAAGGCAGGAAGTTTCGATCAGTTTCGTCAAAATAGCTATGGGTATGGCGTAAACACACATGCTGAACCCGTATCTGAACTGGGTTTTCTGAGATGATTAGCTATTTGGCCTTAATCTGTTTCTAAATTTTAACAGTACACGTTTTGGACGAGTCTGGCGAAGACAAGACCCGATTAAGTCCTTAGTTGCAATGGCAACTCCAAAAACGCGAAAATGTTCAGAAAAGGCATGAAAATCGCTAAAAGCTAAAGCCAAAAAGGAAAAGGCAAAAGCTGAACAAAAATGCAAATAAAATGCATATTCGTCTGTTCATTCATTCCGCAATGGATGCAAGTTGGATGCAATTTATTCCGCAATGACTCTGTTTTTCCTGTGTTTGAATTAAATTTTCCTAGGTTTCCAATCCGAGTGACAACCAGGATGATTCCCCGGATGTCATCTCTTTATTTTATCTTTCGTCAAAACAAAACCCTCCAAAAACCCCAAAACCCTCAGTACAGTAGAGGCATATTCTTCTTTTAACGTTAGGTTTGAATAGAGCATTTTTGGGCTTTTCTTAGACTGGTGGAATGAAGACCCACAGACACTATTTGATGTTCTTAGGACACCTTAATTAGTTACTTTAACGGGTGACTCTTAGTTGACATTTGTAACAGCAAGTGGATGAATATGGCATTATTCTAAGTTAACTAACGTTCAAAGAAGAATACTTTTACTCTACATTTTCTCTCTGAATAATCCTACCAGCAGCCGGCATCATTCAAAACCAAGAGAAACTGAGCTGACCTTTTATGACATCGAGTTAGTCAATCTCACCCGCTCGGAAATTATCCAGTTGCATATATTTTTGATAGTTGGACACACCTTTTCTTCATGAAAACATGACCGATCGTTAGGCAGGAATGAGACAAATCTTCAAAACAAATTGTTTTTTGTATATTAGACTAATATTTTCTTTTCGACTGATTTCTTGTTAAGATCCATTTGAACTTCCCCGTATAAGGTTGCTTCAGGTCGCGCCACAAGAGTCCCGGATTGAAATCACGACTGCCCATTGACTTAGTCGCCGCTTCTTCTTCTATTTCTTGAAGCAGACAGTCCGGTAAAATGCTGAATCCCGGTGATGCTGAATGCCCACTCGTTCTTCTTGGACCCGCCTACCTCCAAAAATATCCTAACACTTTTATGTGTGTATTCAGAATAAAACCCCAGTCTTTTTTCTTTGACCCGCCCGCCCACAAAAAGTTTCTACTAACTCCTAGGTTGGGAAAGGGTAGTGTTTCTATGCCTTGATGCAGAATGTTCGATAATGCTCGATCCTCACCCTTTTTTATTAATCCCGCCACCGAAAATACTCATTGCATAACTCCTAAATTCGAAAACGGCCGTGTCAAAGAAAATCCAGTTACTCCTATTTATATTTCTTGCAGCGGAAATATCCGGCAATGCTGAATCCCTACCCGTTTTTGTGGGGAAATATGTTTTCATAATTCTTTGAAGCAGAATATCGGGTAATGCTGAATCCCCATCCGATTTTCTTGGACCCGCCCACCTACAACAAGTCTCTACTAACTCCTACACTGGAAAAAGGTCGTGTTTCTATTTGTTGAAGCAGAGTGCCTAGTATTGCTAATCCCCACCATTATTTCCCTAGACCAGCCCGCCGAAAAAAGTTTCCGCAAACTCCTAGATTAGAAAACGTCCGTGTAAAAAAAGTTGCGAGTTCCATTTATATTTCCCTGGACAAGAATGTCAGGTAATGCTGAGTTCACATCCGTTTTCCTCTGGACCCTCCCACTAAAAAAAAGTCTCTGCAAACTCCTAAATTGGAAAACGTGTCAAAAAAAGTCGCCACTTACTATTTCTGACAGTTCCCGACTAAAAATATCTCCGAGTAGCACCCACACTCTTGTTAAAGGTCAATCAAGTTAACGAAGGAGAAATATGACTTTTCCGCATCAGCGACTCAAGAGGTGAGGGGGGTGGGTTGCAACAAAAGACGATTATCAGGCCTGTGTCAACGACTTTTGGAGGGAGTTCAAAGATGCCGACTCGACGTTCTGTTCGAGAGACGAATGGCTCACCGTCAGGCTTCACCAACCAAATTTTCCTTCCTGATTCTAGACGAATGGCTTAGAGCCAGGCTACACCTTCCACATTTTCCTTCCCTCTTCCGTTTTCTTCAAGGTGACATACAGCCAGGCTACAAACTTCTGGAAGTGTGCTGGACCCCAGATTCTAGAATCCGGACGATGTCACAGAGGCACCATATATGAGAGTCACACAAATATCCAAATATTCAAGAGAAAAAAGCTCCAATCTAGCCCCAATCCAGTTAAAGCCCCAATCTGCCAGGCTTGACTAAACTGAGAGAAAGCACCGGTTAGGCTGTAGAAGACGTGTGAATTCCTTCTCCGTCGGGAATTTTTGTTACGATTCTCGAGGGTTCGATGGTATAGTACAGTAATAAATTTCTCCCGTCACTTTGCTTCATAGTAGATATCAGCTAGTATCTAGATTCGTCTAGATTCAGTCTAGATTCGAGTAAAACCCTGGGAATCTCGTTAATGAGTTTGTAATTCATGAACCTGCTGATCCGCGAATTGTTGCTAAGATTCGGAAGGGTTTGAAAAGTGTGGAAGAATCACTTTTCACGTACGTCACTTATTACCTTCAACTTTTCACTTTCAAGCAATAAGGATGTGGGATTCTGATGAAGATGTAGTTATGCTTTAAAGTTTAACTGAAAAACCAGCTTATTTTCATATCCCGGATTTAAAGACAATGAATATTTTATCTCGGCTTAGGGATCTGTAATTTTTTCACCTTGAGCTCCAGCAGTGACGTTCAGATAATCACTGATGGCCCCACAAAGTTCACACAAAGCATACATTTCAATGGCTACTGAAGCCCAAAAAATGTTCAATTCCAGATTGTAAGGTTACTTTTGAAGATAGCCCGCTATTGCGTATGATCCCAAAAAATATATATTTTCGGCACTAAATGTTTCGAGCATAGAGGTACAAGCACCTAGGTACTACAAATCAGAAAGAAAAAGTTAATTCGACGACATTTCAGTTCATCGGATCTTCAAGAAAACTTGTTTAAGTATCGTAGTGTCACCTTTTCACATATAATGTCACCACCAACTTAAAGATGAAAGAACCCTGAACCGTTTGAGTATACCATCGAGTTCGTCTTAATTCAATCACGATCTTCTGCTTGACTTAAACCTAACCTCTCTTGTGCATTTCATGCATGAAATATGCTTGTCCCACACAGTAATCAATTCCGAGCAAGAATAGAAATAACAAGTGCGCAAGCGCTCAATGTGAAAGTAAAATGTGTATCACATCTTATATACGAATAGCGTTAGAACCAAGACCTTTCAGATCCCCAATAACCAAACAAGTATTCAACTAACGTTATCTGAAATCACCCCGCTTATTGAAATGTGACGATGAAGTTTTTAAGGCATTATAAAAACTTTTAACGTAAACAAACTACGCAAAATCAAACGGTCACCTTGCAAGAACGGTTTAAATTTCAATACTGAATGTCTTGCCAGCCAGTTACCTCTTTTCACTTAGCAAGGTAAATAACAAGTGCAATAACCAAACCGTGTCAGCCCAATATCCCCTTCGTCACAACTTCATTAAGAACGGCATATCATCAATCATATGACAAACCGCCCAGTTTCCAAGTTTTCAGTAAGCATCTTAACTCGGGATCACCTTAATTCCGGAAACCTCCTCCAACTCCCCCCACAGTGCTCAGATCTGTCCAGCTTTGTCAACGACGTATTTGGGGCTTGTGGTTGTTCTTCCCATCAAGTTTCGCCCCGATCCGTCCACTCTGAACATGTCACACGATTTCCGGTCCCCCCCCCTCCAACTCCCCCCAAAGTCATCGGATCCGTTTCGGACTTGACATGTGACATCTGAGACACGAGGTCTTTCCAAATATCAAGTTTCATTAAGATCCGAAACCCCGTTCAAAAGTTCGAAGTACGTCAATATTCGGGATTCCCCCTCCCTCCACTCCCACCACGGTGGTCGGATCAGGGAAATGACTATTTCCAAGTTAGTTTGGTCGGGTCCCTAACACACCTGCCAAGTTTCATCGTCTTAGCACATCTGGAAGTACCCTAACTCGCCATCACTGGACTGAAAAAGTGATCGGTATATGGCCCTTGGCTGAAAGGCAAGTGCCATAAAAACTTAACTCATCGGCAATTTGTGCCAACTTGCCCATGAACGGGAAGGTAGGAGGGAGGTTCGACTGCAGATACTTATTCCCAACTCTAAGATCTAAAATCCCAAGGAATTACGTCGTTCTTATCCCCACTTAACGTCAAGTTATAAACATTTAAAATCTGGCCAATCTGGGCCCAATTGCCCCTGAACCAAGTGGTAGCGGGATTTTGGACTCCCAAAAGTAAAAAAGAAACCCCCATGCCCTCAAGCCTACCAAACTTAATACCTTCCCGTCACAAATTATACTCTTGGGCAATCGGGGCCCAGTTTCCCATAAATGTGGGTGGGGGAGTTACGATTTTAAAAGTATTTTCCGAACCCTAGGATTTACAAGTGCAAGGAATTTCATCGTCCTGTGTCAGCTACAGTCAAGTTATGAACATTATATACTGGGCAATTTGGGCCCGATTGCCCCTGAACTGGGCGGGTGTGGGGTGGGGCCCCGAAAAGGCACAAGTAGACCCAAATGCCAATATATATACCAAGTTTCAACATTATACCTGTAAAGCCCCGTTCACACCCATGCCTAGGCACAGATTTTGGGCCAGGCACGGAGTTCCGGCTCTAGAACTCGGTGCCTAGCTACGCCTGAGCACGTGCCTAGGCATCTGTGCTTGGCTAAGCATGCCTGTGAACGCGGCTTAATGGTTCACGAGTTATGAACTAAAAAAAATATGGTGAAAGCCGAAAAGCGAAACCGGCTATAGCGGACACAACCATGGACTATTCACAAATAAACACTCCACTAAAAATGAAAAGAGATACTGACTATAGTCGCAAGGATGAACTTGTTACATGCTGAAATTTAAAAACACATATGTTTATAGATTACGCACAACTCTATGCCCTTCCCCTAAAAACAAGCGCTGAAAGCTCATATGACACTTGCAAGGCTGGGTCAGAGGATGAAAGTAGGAATTCGTCAATCCGTGGGTTTGTTGTGATTATTTGTAAGCAAAACCCTTGAGATAAGAATGCTCATGACCATAGGTCCTTAGAAATCACGAAAAATCACGAGAATGTATCGTTCGTAGAACTATTTTATTTGTGCATTTCGCCGTGATGATGCGCACTTTAAGGGCGCTGTAGGAACACTCTTGAAGCACAAATGATGATAAGCTCATCGAGATCATAAACATGTATATTTTGATCAAAATTAATGTTTGAAACTTTAAGAAATTCACTTGTAAGCAAAAGCCTTGAGGCAAAAGTTATCATGGGCCCTTGGGGATCATGAATATATATCGTTTGGTTAAAGTATTTTTTTTGACTTTTCTGTAAGATACGCACTTTAAGGGTGCTAATTTTTTTTTATAGCGAAACCCTTGAGTTAAAATGTATACTTTGCTTAAAAGTATTTTTTGTAGTTTGAGGTTAGGATTAGTACTTTAAAGGATGGTCGGATCTGAGAAGTGACAATTTCTAAGCCAATCTTATCAGGTCTCTAATGTCCAAACCAAGTTCCATAGTCCTAGGACATCTGGAAGTACCTTAATTCGCGATTAACGGAATTCCAGAGCCCCCCCCCCACCCCCAGCTCCCCTCACAGGGACCGAAGCCGGTCCGGTGTATCTAGTTCTTGTGCTTATTCTTCCAGCCAAGTTTCATCCCAATCGCTCCACTCTAACCGTTTCACAAGATTTCCGATTCCCCCCTCCGACTCCCCCCCCCCCCACATTCATTGGATCTTAAAACGGGACATGCGAGACACGATGTCTTTCCAAATATCAAGTTTCACTTGTTTAAAAGTAATACATACCTCAAGATACCGGATTCAAGTATTCAAGTATTTATTTACGTACTAAAATTATATAACACTGGACAACATAGTCTAATGGCCTAGAAGGAAAAGAATCTTGTGTAGGCCTAGCTAAACTACAACTTAAAGATTAAAGGAAATGAAACACAACCGAAAAAGACACATAAAGAGGGAAAAGAACAAAAAAAGGAAAAAAGGGATTTATTGAGAGAAAAGTAGCAAGTGTGTCCAGGTGTTCTTGAAAAAAGTGTTTAAATCTGTTGATTGGTGTAGATGTGTGGGTATACTGTTCCATAATTTAATGCTTTTGTATATGGCAGAATTTCGGTAGGCAGTCTTAAAGGAAGAATAAATTGATCGAGAGTAGAACGTAAGGACCGATTTTGGTGTACAGTACGGCAAGGTACGTAATAATTTTGGAAGAGGAGAATAAATCCAGTGAAGCAGAGTGGGCCAGGCGAAGAGTCTCGAGCGGTGATTATCTCGCTGAGCGGTTTGATGCCCGTGAGTTGATCTGTTGGGTACAGTTTAGGAAGGCGAAATGTTGCTTTGATACAATGGTTTTGTGCGGTCATTAAAGGCTTTAAGTAAGATTTTTACGTATTTCCCCAAGATTGACAGCAGTACATGAGGTATGGTACCACAAAAGCATTGTATAACATTAACATGACATCTGGAGCAAGGACCTGATTTGCTCTGGGCAGCATGAGGACTGTCTGGAGACTGTTGACGCCAGATGCGATATCTGCTGGCGAAACGATAGTTTCTCATCGAGTATCACTCCCAAGAATCTTGTGGAATGTAGAAACGGCAGTGCACATCCATCAGTATATATTGTGAACTCTGGGTCTGAACAGCTACAACAACTCTTAAAATCAACTATGCCGTTGATTTCCATCCCGTTGGTGGAGCACCAGCTCTCAATCCGGTCGATAACTGTTTGGGACTTGGTCGCGAATTCCGTATACGAATCAGCCACAACAAAAGCGTTGCTGTAATCAGCGACCATTCGAGCTTCAGATCCGACTGTACTAACAAGGTCATTTATGTAAAGGATGAACAAAAGCGGACCAAGTAGCCTACTGAGCCTTGGGGCACACCTGATGCAACACGGGTTAACGAGGATTTATTTCCATGTACTTCAGTATCTTGGTTTCGGTCACTGAGGTAAGATTTGGACCACGTGTCTGGTACTCCAAAGATACCAAATCGATGCAGTTTTTGAAGCAGTATATCGTGACAAACCAATTCGAAAGCTTTGCAGAAGTCCAGAAATATCCCCAAAACCTTCTTGCCGCATTGAAGGAGCACAAATTCGACCGAGTTTAAGATAGCATGGATAGTGGAGTACCCTACTTGGAACGGAAACCAAATTGCTGGGTTGAAAGCAACGGACTTCCATCACTTCTTGTATGGGCGTCGAGGAGAGAATAAACACGATTATAAACAGCTCTTTCAAGAAGCTTGGAAATTGTCGGCAGAATGGATATTGGACGGTAATTGGTTATCAGAGTTGGGTCTCCTTTTTTAAGTAAAGGTTTAATTTTCGCTGTCTTAAATGACTTAGGAAATACACCTTGGGCCCGTGACAGATTAAATATACGAGTTATTGGTGATAGCAGGTGGTCGGAAGAACTTTTCAGGAGTCTGTTAGAAATACCAGAATTGTCTATACACATTTTATTGGGGAGACGGTGAATTAAGTTGTGCGGTACCAGAAAAAGATTTGATTCGCAATCGTTTTGCAATCCCCTACCCAATCTCCCTACACCCTCCCCCCCCCCACGATGGTAGGGTCGGGTAATTGACTATTTCTAAGCCAACCACGTCAAGTCTCTAATGTTCAAGCCAAGTTTCATCGTCCTAGCATATCTGGAAGTACCTTAACTCACGACCACCGGAATTCCGGACTCCTCCCCCCTCTAACTCCCCCCACAGTGCCCAAATCCAATCCGGTTCTATTACTGATGTATCTAGTTCTTGTATTTGTCCTTCCCATCAAGTTTCATCCCAATCGCTCCACTCTAAGCGTATCAAAAGATTTCCGGTTCCTCCCTCTGACTCAACCCCGCCCCACAGTCATTGGATCCAGTCTGGACTTGAAACGGGACATCTGAGACAGGAGGTTTTCGAACTATCAAGTTTCGTTAAGATCCGATCACCCGTTCCAAAGTTATACATTCCTCGAGATTTCGGATTCCCCTTCCCTCCACTCCCCCCACGGTGGTCGGATGGGGGAAGCGACTATTTCCAAGTTAGTTTGGTCAGGTCCATGATATGACTGCCAAGTTTCATCTTCCTAGTCCTTCTGGAAGTACCCTAGCTCGAGAATAGTGGCCTGACCGACCGACCGAAAAGTGATCGGTATATGCCATTTGAGTGAAGCTGCAAGTGCCATAAAAATACCCGGAAAACATGCACCCGCCCACACAATCCAGAAATTCAAATGAATAGTCAATCAAACATCCGTTATTACCTTTCAGACTCTTGGCGGTTGATAAGCTCTGGAGCGATTACGAAATTTCCATTTTTCCGTTAACACGTGACCGGAATAAAAAGGCTTGGAATACTACTTTGGAATTCCAGTCATTTTCCTCACTAACAAGGCGACAAGCCCCAAAATTAGGTGGATGTTCGTGAGTCGATTCCAGTCGGACTATGTGGCAAGAAATGAATCATTAAAAGAAGATGAGAAACGAGACGATCGCCTTATTCGCCTAAGGTGGACGAAAAGCAGAGCAGTGAAAGCCAGGTTTTCTGGCTATTCCTCATGGAAACCAGACTTCCATTCGCATCAAGGCGGATCGCGAGCCGAAATCAATGTTTCCAGATTTCTGCTATCATCAAGGTGGATGTCTATGTTCACCTGAGGTAGATGAAAGGCAGAGCAGCCGAAGAGCTAGGTTTCTAGACTTTTCTCATAGATTCCAAACTTCCCTTCTCATCAAGGCGGATCGTGATGTTCACCTCAGGTAGATGGAAGGCAGAGGAGCAGAAAGCCAGGTTTCCAGATTTTCATAATGGATTCCAGACTCCCGGTGTTTTTGTACAACCCTTTCAGTGTCTCCCCGATGGAAAATATATCTAAAAATAGTACTCCGAAGTAGTACGAAAAAGTAGCATGCTGTACTAACGATGCTACTACATGCTTCTACTTCAAGGCTACCGTGTTACTGCATACTACTATATGCTACTATTAGCAAGACTGGATGCTACTATAGACAGGATGCCACTGGATACTACTACATAAGAATGGACAAGTCTGAGGCACATTAAATGATAGTATTCTTTGCTATTACATAGTATTACATGCAACGTTTTCGTACTACTACCATACTACTACGCACGCTACAAATTTTTCATCGGGTCACGGCCGGTTGTTTTCATTAAACCCGTCTCTCTCTCTCTCTCTATCAATGTGGATCGCGATATTCACCCCAGGTCGACGAAAGGCAGAGCAGTCGAGATCGAGGTTGTGAAGGTGGATGCGCAGACGAAAGCACGGCTAATAGACTTTGTCATGCAATCCAGACTTTCGTTATCATCACGGCGGATCTGGAAGGTGAAGCCGCACTAACAAAACCTATAACTCTGGGTTTACCCCCCCCCCCCCCCCAGATTCCAAATTCCATACTTCTGATTTTAGGCTCCAGATTTGTACTTTCGTCCAGCGGGATCGAAGACAGACCAACAAAAGCCTTGAACTCCGGATTTTTGGACCCCCTATGTATTTCCGTCCAAGCTGATCTGGAAAGTGAAGCCAAAGCAAAAGCCTGAACCTGCGGGTCGCTGAACCCTGTGATTCCTTAACCCGGAAGGGCTTCACAGAGGCACGGAATCATGAATCACGAGACCTAACAGCTCCGGAATCACGAGAACAAACAGCTTGAATTTCGAGTCCTTGGATCCACTGATACCAAAATCAGGTTGGATGTAGCGGAGGCTGCAACTTCTAAACTTTCCCCATGATTCTAGATTTCCGTTTCCGTCAAGGTGGATGAGAGCTTCCGGCGGATAGCAAGCAAGAGTAACACGGCTCGAAGTCCGAGTCCTTGGGTCCCATGATTCCGGAAACTGGTTGGGTGTCACAGAGACTGAATCTTCTTGACTTTCCCCTTGAGTCCAGATTTTCGTTTCCGTAAAGACGGATCAGGAAGCAAGAGAGCAAACGGTTCGGAGTTTGAGTCCTTGGACCCCTCGATTCCAGAATCTGGATGAGTGTCACAGAGGCTGCAACTTCCAGACTTTTTTCCCTGACTCCAGATTCTCGGTTTCGTCAAGGAAGCAAGAGAATAAACGGCTCGAAGTTCCAGTCCTTGGATTCGCCGATTGCAGTATCTGGTTTTGGTGTCACAGAGGCTGCAACTTCCAGACTTTTCCCCTGGATTCCAGATTTCCGCTTTGGTGTAGCCGGTCCGGAAGCAAGAGAAACAAGACCAAAGGTTTCGATGGGATCCCAAAATTCAATATCTGATCCAGACAACAGGGTCTTGTCTTAGCCAGATCCAGTCTTCGCCAGACTCCTTGAACATTTCTACAATTAAAATTCAGAAACACATTAAGGCCAAATAGCGAACCACCTGAGAAAACCAAGTTCAGATTTGGATTCAGCATGTGTGTTTACCCCTATCATATCTGTTTTGACGAAAACTTCCTGCCACTTCTGCTAATTTCCCGGTTCCGGCCGAACTCCAGAACTACTTGTCCGGCGAAAAAAGAAAGCTCAAACACGAAATCAGGGTATCTTCTTTCCCCAGTAATGAACATCTAATCAACTTCAAATAGAAATTTATCTTATAACAAATTTTCCGATTCCAGCCGGATTCCGGTCGAACTATATGTCCGGGTAAAATATCATTGTCATACAGAGACTCAGCATCTCTTCTTACCCCTAAATCGCTTATCTAATCAACTAGAAATAAAACTTTGACTTCCAACAGTTTTCCGGTTTTGGCCGGATTCCGGACGAACTACATGTCCGGGTAGAAACTTGTTTTCACATAAGTGTTCAGCATGTCTTCTTGCCCTAAATCGAACATCTAATCAACTCCAAATAAAACTTTTAATTTTGACAAACTTTCCGGTTTGGGCCGGATTCCGGTCGAAATACTTGTCCGTCGAGAAAGTAGTTTTCACCATCGTCTTCAGCATGTCTTCCTACCTCTAAATCGAACATTTAATCAACTTCAAATAAAACTTTTACTTTCAACAAACTTTCCGGTTTGGGCCGGATTCCGGGCGAAATACTTGTCCGTCGAGAAAATAGTTTTCACCATCGTCTTCAGCATGTCTTCCTACCCCTAAATCGAACATCTAATCAATTTCAAATAAAACTTTTACTTTCAACAAACTTTCCGGTTTGGGCCGGATTCCGGGCGAAATACTTGTCCGTCGAGAAAATAATTTTCACCATCGTCTTCAGCATGTCTTCCTACCCCTAAATCGGACATCTAATCAACTTCAAATAAAACTTTTACTTTCAACAAACTTTCCGGTTTTGGCCGGATTCCGGGCGAACTACTTGTCCGATGACAAAATGGTTTTCACCATCGTGTTCAGCATGTCTTCTTACCCCATAATCGACTATCACATTAGCTGTTTCAAAACACTTTGTTTGTCCCTTAATTTGAATCCCCTCCCCCACCCCTAAATGTAGAGCTACAAAGCCCATCTACGAACTTGACTGGTCCGACGACCCAACGAACCCTCACACCAAGTTTCATCAAAATATCTCATTCCCTTCGAGAGTTATCGTGCTTACAGACGGACGGACAGACGGACGGACGGACGGACGGACGGACAGACGGACGGACGGACGGACGGACAGACGGACAACTTTTGCGATGTCATAGGTATCCCTCCACTTACGTTTTGGGATCCCAAAAACGGCTCAAAATCAGAGTCCTTCGATGCCCCTATTTCGGAACCTGGTCGGGCGTCAGAAAAGAAGCAACTTCCAGACTGCTGAGTCATCTAAACCTACTCCCGTGGACACCCAGCATGGAAAACCGGATAACGCAAAAAGTTTGTAGAATCTTGGACGATCTGCGGTGCGTAAAAACCATACAACACGCAGGACGTTTGCCTGGAAGTCTTTGTTTTTGGGATCCTAAAACGTAAGTGGAGGGATACCTATGACATCGCAAAAGTTGTTCGTCTGTCCGTCCGTCCGTCTGTTAGCTCGATAACTCTCGAAGGGAATGAGATATTTTGATGAAACTTGGTGTGAGGATTCTTAGGGTCAAGGGTAAGGTCAAGTTCGCAGATGGGCACTGTATCTCTACATTTAGGGGTGGGGGTTCAAATTAAGAGACAAAAAAAATATTTTTAAACAGCTGATGTGATAGTCAATTATGGAGTAAGAACACATGCTGATCACGAAAATGAGAATCATTTTCTCGCCAGACAAGTAGTTCGTCCGGAATCCGGCAAAAAACGGGAAGTTAATTAAAAGTAAAAGTTTCATTTTAAGTTGATTAAATGTTCGATTTAGGGGTAAGAAGACATGCTGAACACGCTGGTGAAAAGCATTTTCTCGCCGAACAACTGGTTCGCCCAAAATCTGGTCAAAATCGGAAAATTTGTCAAAAGCAAAAATTCTATCTGAAGTGGATTAGTTGACAGATTTAGGGTAAGAAGAGACGCTCTGTCTCAATCATTTTTCACCCAGACATATAATTAGTATGGAATCCGGCTGTCCCCGGATTTTTTTTTAAGTCAAGTTTTATTTAAAGTTGATTGTTCTGTGTAGGGAAAAGAAGATAGGCTGGATTCGTTTCTGAATTTTCCTTTTTTGCTCGACTAGTAGTTCGCTCGGAATTCGCGCGAAACCAGAAAATTGGCAGAAGTAAAGCAGGAAGTTTCGGTCAGTATCGTCAAATTGGATATGGCTTATAGAGGTATATCTGAACTTGGTTTTCTCTGATGATTAGCCTGGCGAAGACAAGACCCAATTCTCTGGATCAAATATTAGATTTTTGGGATCCGATCGACACCTTTGGCCTTGTTTACCCCCCACTCACCCAGGAATTTAGAAGACTGTCCATGAGGCGTAAGGCTGGCTTTTAAAGTGGCCAATTATGTTCGAGCTTTTCGCAGAAAAGCTCGAACATTTTACATAATCTAGTTGGTATTATAAAGCTATCCGTAACTTTTCAGGATTAAAAGACCATGACACTGTTAATTATTACGAAACTACCTCATGTTTTACAATATAGTTTGTACCCGCTACGCAAACAGTTAATCTAGGTTACAGCGATAGCCCATTGATATAAACTTTCTTACCGTCAAATTTGTAGAAAACAAATACAATGTGCACCAATTTGACAATCACCAATCAATTCCACTCGAAAGCAGAAACATAGTTTGATGAAACAAAAGGTTCGCTACACAACTTCAGATAGTCTTCTCTGACATGGGCTATATAGCTCCATTTCACTTCGCACACCGTAGGCTCTGGCTCGAGGACAAGCAAAAACCATCCTTATTGGCCCCAGGCAAGAGTACTACGGAGCTTTCTAAAATGTAATGTCATATTCAGCAATCCGGCCCAAGGTCCACACTTTCCGTAAAAACCTCACAGGTTAGACCCTTACCAGTTACTAGGAATAAAATGAAATCGGAGTCATAGGAAAAAAAAAAAAAAAAAAAAATGAAAACCAAAGTGTTGCTCTCGCAACACAATTAATAAGAATAATTATATTACTTACCAAAAAGTTAAGCTATAGACGTAGAATACTCGGAAGAAAGGAAAGGAGAAGAAAACATAATAAGAGGAAAGAAACGAATCATTACCTATCTACATTAAACGGGTCCGCCATCTCATATCATTACACCGATATTTTGGCCCTTCTTGGCAAGGGCCTGGTCAGCAGAGCAAAATAACACTAAGGAGTGGCGTAAAGATCTATGCTTTCCTTGCTTGGGTTTACATACTGCGTAAAATCCGAGCCTATTTTGAAATCTGAGCGTAATTTACGCACGTTCTGAGCTTGAAAAGATTTCTAGCAATACGGACGTATTCTAGAAATCGGTCCGTTTTGTATTTAAATACGTCCGTATTGCTAGAAATCTTTTCAAGCTCAAAACGTGCGTAAAATACGCTCAGATTTTAAAATACGCTCGGATTTTACGCAGTGTGTAAATGGACGATTAGTAAATGGGCCATACTCATAGTGCCGTCCACTAAGCTTGCAGCACTTAAAGCAAGCCAAACTTGGGGGTTTAGAAATTTCCAGTAAAGCGAAGGTTCAGTCTAAACACACCAAGGAAACAATGGGGGCTGTATCATTTTTTTGCTATGTCCAGCATATGAAGTTACGAGAGCTATCGGTGGTGAAAGACTGAATGAGTTTGAGTAGGGACGTTCTCTTATAGTGGTGCTAGTATCGCTGCTATTCGGGTCTGTGTCGATTTTCTCAAGTCTAGAGCCACTCCCTAGTGCTACTTTGCTCTGCTCTTCAGGCTTCACAGCTAGAAAAGTGAAAATGGGATAGTAACTATAGGAATCTGATTTCGGTCTCTACGTAAGAATTGCATGGAGTTAAAGTTGGTGCTGAGATTATTTTAGACACGGCTACTGTTTCTGGGATCCCAAAACGTTAGTGGAGGGATCCGTTTGTCTCGAAGTCAATGAGGTGTTTTGATGAAACTTGGCGTGAGGATCCTTTAGGTCAAGGGAAAGTTCGAGTTCGTAGATGGGCTCTGTAGCCTTATATTTAGGGGCGGGAGAGGGGGTTCGAACTAAGGGGGAATTAAGAGGTAAGAAGACATACGATTATGAAAACTATTTCCTCGCCGGACAAGTAGTTCGCCCGGAATCCGACCCAAACCGAAAAGTTTGTTAAAAGTAAAAGTTTTATTTGATTTTTAGTTGATTAGATGCTCGATTAAGGGGTAAGAAGACATGCTGATCAATTATGTGAAAAACATTTTCTACCCGGACAAGTAGTTCGCCCGGAATCCAGCCAAAACCGGAAAATTTGTTAAAAGCAAAAGTTGTAATTGTAGTATATTAGATGTCAGATTTAGAGGCATGAAAATAATTTTTTACCCGGAAATATAGTTCGCCCGGAATCCGGCTGAAACCGGAAATTTTTGTATAAGTTAAATTTGTATTCGAAGTTGATTAGGTGTTGGATATAGGTGTAAGGAGATAAGCTGAATTCGCTTTCGAACTTTATTTTTTCGCCGGACAATTTCTGGCATTCTGCCTGACCAGAAAATTGGCAGAAGTAAGGCATTAAGTTTCGATCAGTTTCGTCAAAATAAATATGACTTCTAGGGGTAAACACACATGATAATCTGAACTTGGTTTTCTCGGATAATTATCTATTTGGCCGTAATCTGTTTCTAAATTTTAATAGTAAAAATTTTCAAGGAGTCTGGTGCAGACTGGATCTGACGAAAACAAGACCCAATTGTATGGATCAAATGTTGAATTTTTGGGACCCCATCGAAACCTTTGGTTTTGTTGCTGCTCGATTGGGTCGTTGACATACGATTTTTGCGCATTCTGATTGACTCGGTTTTGCTGTGGGGAAGGGGCATGGGCTCGAATTTTTCTTTCACCCAGATACTTATCATTGCTAGAATCTTTATTCATATTATCAGAGATTCAATTTTCTAGCTTCCAGCCTGAAGAAGACCCTTGCCAAGAAGGGCTTCAATATCTCTCGAACAAAATCAGCTTATGAATCCGTTTAGTGCAGTCAACTGTGATTCGCAGTCAGCTTTTGGGTATTATTGTTATTTTTACTATTATTATATACGCTAGTTGAGCGTTGTCTGTTGAAAATGCGCATCCTTGTGTTATCTGTTAAGAAAGTTCTGACAGTGTCTTACGTTTATTTACAATACAATCAACTGACCTCTTTTAACAGAATTCGCTTCAATTCATGACTCATCTTATCATTAAACCTCTGTACAATCTGTCAAACTGCTATTGGCGCAAAATCAACGCAACATAAAATTAATCTTACGTCGCATTGATTTTTCTATCGCGGTTCCATGGGGAGGGGGGGGGGCGGATCAGGTATTTACAGAAGTCGCCAGAAAAGTGCGTGAGGTAAAGGTGCATCTACAGAACTTTGGGGCACGGAGTTAATCTAGGGGAGAACAAGACGGTTGAAACGCAACGTATTCGCCACGATGGAATCATACGAGTAACAATGGAACCTCCGCGGAGAGCATTTCTCGTTCGCTTCAAGGGGGCAACTCGACGTTTATGCAACTCGTTCATTTATCACAGTTTATAAGTTCGGTGTCATCCATAGGAGGAGCTTGAGTTTCCGAGAGGGTCGCCAAGAACAAGAATGTTGCCTTGTAAAAATATCGATCCGGTTTTCCCGGAAAACCAAGAGAGATCCGTTCAGAAGTTCGGGAGTGGAAGCAATTGAACTTAAATGGATAAAAACGCACCGAGAGAAACTACTGGCAGTGGATAAATCATTCTACGTTCCATTCTGACTACGACACATGTTTTCATGTTCTCACTCATGGTCCCCCGAGAACACAGATCAGTTCTCATTCAGTTAGGGGGGGGGGGGGGCGACCTTGATGCAACTTGTTCATGAGTTATAATAAGAAATTTCAAGAACTTGTTTTATTGAACAAATGATAACAGGGATTTCGTAACTATGCACTTCACATGCAATACTGCAATTGCTTTCTATAGAATTGTCCATATAAGTTATGGATGAATTCTTCGACCTCTGCACGCAAATATATTTTTCTCAAAAATAAAATATTTAGAATTATTATTATTATTAGGCTATTACAATTGGCCTAAGCTTTTAGCTTGTCGCATCTGAAGAGTACATAGAGAAAAACAGAAAAGAAAACATATACACACACAAAATGTAAATACTAAAGCTTTTACATCGAATTGAGTCAGTATGTGGCTTGCGCAAACGTTTAGAGCTCTTGTTCCAGCATTTGTTTCAGTTGTACGTATTAAAGCCAGGCTTGACATTCCAGATTACCAGAAGCTCAAAAACGAACTCAGGGTATCTTCTTTCCCCAATAATGAACATCTAATCAACTTCAAATAAAAATTTAACTTATAACAAATTTTCCGACTCCAGCGGGATTCCGGTCGAACTAAATTTCCGGGTAAAATATGATTGTCAAACACGGATTTAGCATCTCTTCTTACCCTTAAATCGGTTATCTAATCAACTACAAATAAAACTTAAGCTTCTAACAATTTTCCAGTTTTGGCCGGATTCGGGGGATCTACATGTCCAGGTAGAAAAATTTTTCACATAAGTGTTCAGCATGTCTTCTTACCCCATAATCGACTATCAAATTAGCTGTTTCAAAATATTTTGTTTGCCCCTTAATTTGAACCCCCTCCCCCGCCCCTAAACGTAGGGCTACAAAGCCCATCTACGAATTTGACTGGTCCGACGACCCAACGAATCCTCACACCAAGTTTCATGAAAATATCTCATTCCCTTCGAGAGTTACCGTGCTTACAGACGGACGGACAGACGGACAACTTTTGCGATGTCATAGGTATCCCCCCACTTACGTTTTGGGATCCCAAAAACCGGAGACCACCGGTGAGAACTCCCGTGACAAAGAACGCAGCTATTAATTTGTTAGGGTTCCAGATTTTGTATTTATGTAGAGCGAGGATTATAGTATGGACCAATCCGGTATACTGAAAACGGAAATATAGGGTTAGGGGAAGGAACCTTATTCTGAGTCAGGACTGGAATGGTAAAGCTTAGAATTGTTAATTAGTTCAAGAGGCAACACCCTCCAGGTTGGGGGGAAAGGGTGAATTTAGGAATTAATAGGGTAAGTGCTTGTCCTTACTTCTGCCCCATGTGTAGAGTGATTGATACAAGTTTATGCTATTTTATGTGTAAATGCGATGAGATGAAAGGACTAAGGGAAGAATATTTCGGAAGGGGAACCTTAGGAGAGGAGGGACTTTCTTGTTAAGTGTGTTTCTTTTTGCAGTTGTTGTGATCAGAAGGTGTTCTGTCTATGTCTGTCTCAGTCATACACAAATCCTCAATTTTTGGGCATGGTGCCCCAACGTTTGGGCATGCCTGGACGTATGGGCATGGTGCCCATACGTTACGGCACCATGCCCTGGAGTATGGGCATGGTACCCCTGTGAAATTTGGTTAAACTGACACTGGCTACATACCTAAATAGGGCCTTCTTCCTGTCCTAGATCAAAAGATACCTGATTTCACTGTCTATCCAACCTCATTTTCGAATTTCCAAAATGTTAGAACACTTTCAAGATACAGAGAGTTTTGTGGAGGCCACTTCTTTCCCAGTGGGTTTACCCTATCCTTTTACAGGTAGTTGCCACTAGGTTACTCAATCCTTTTCCATGTTGTCAAAAAGTCAAAAGTCGGAGTAAAAAGAGGTAAAAAAAAATAACTCAAAATAAATACAATAAAAGGCAAACAATCTAAAGGAAATATTTGCTCCAGTGAACAGATTGAAAAGCTTGCCTCATCCATGCTACCTAGCAGCAATTTTCTGGAAAAGGATAGGATAAGCCCACTACAAGAGAAGTGGCCTCCAAAAAACTCTATGTATCTTGGAAGTGCTCTAACATTTTGTAAATTGGAAAATGAGGTTGGATAGAAAGTAAAATCAGGTATCTTTTGATCTAGGACAGGGAGAAGGCCCTATTTAGGTATGTAACCAGTCTCAGTTTATCCAAATTTCACAGGGGTACCATGCCCATGCTCCAGAGCATGGTGCTCCAACGTATGGGTACCATGCCCATACGTTCGGGCATGCCCAGACGTTGGGGCACCATGCCCAAAAATTGAGGATTTGTGCATGACTGGTCTGTATCTGTTGTTTTCTTCTTCTTTTTATTTATTTTTTGTTTCGCTTTATATTTACTCCGTGTTTACACCATGTGTGTATTACTGTACTTCGGGTAATAAATTTATTGATTGATTGGTTAATTAAGTTAATGGAGAATAAATGTTTCAGAGTAATTGAAGATTTAGCGAGGTTCATCCGGATAGCAGCAAAAACATCGAAAAAGACTTTATGTAAATAAATATGTGTGTTATGATGACTTTTTGGTTTGTTTTCGGGATCACAAAACCAAAGTGACGGGGTACCTATGACTTCGTAAAGTCGTCCGTCCGTCCGTCTGTCTGTTAGCACGATAATTCTCGGAGGGATTGAGATATTTTGTTGAAACTTGGTGTGAGGGTCCGTTAGTGAAGATCGGCCCCATTGCTATATATTTAGGGGTGGGGGTGGGGTCTCAGATTAAGGGACAAACAAAAGTTTTAAAAAGTCAATGAGATAGTCCATCCAGGGGTAAGGAGACATACCGAATCCATATCTGAAACTTATTTTCTCGCCGGACAATTGGTTCGTCCGGAATCCGTCCAAAACCGGAAAATATATTCAAAGTAAAAGTTTTATCAGAAGTTGACTAAATGTTCGATTTAGAGTAAGAAGACATGCTGAATTCGTATATAACAATCGTTTACTACCAGGACATATAGTTCGTCCGGAATCCGACTGGAACTGGAAGATTTGTCATAAGTAAAAGTTTTATCTGAAACTGATTAGAGGTTCAATATAGTGCTAAGGAGGTATGCTGAACCCGTCTATGAAATTATTTTGTCGCCGGATAAATGGTTCGCCCGGATGAACAAGTAGTTCATTCGGAATCCGGCTTAAACCGGAAATTTGGCAGAAGTAAGGCTGGAAGTTTCAGTCAATAACATTTGGTCTTGTTCTTTCCTTCTTTTCAAGTGTATTTGTTGTTGCTATGGCCTGTTGGCCTTTTGCGATGAAATATCATATCATATATTACTTCTCATTAGCCTTATGCGTCCTGGGTATCACTCACAGGCCACAGTAAACGCCTGAGTTTCCGACAGGACCGCCAAGAACAAGAATGTTGCCTTGTGAGAATATCGATCCGGTTTTCCCGGAAAACTTAAAGAGTTTCCATCAGACAAGAAGTTCCTGAGTGGAAGCATCTGAACTGGATAGGATCAAAAAAGGGGGAAAGAAACGTTCGCAACGGGGCCACTTCATTTTCCTTAGCGGGTCACCGTCCGAAGCCAAGAGGGGTGGATGGTAATAAGAATGGAAAGATCAAAGATCATTGCAATTTTAGCTTACTTTAACAAAGGTTATTGGTATTGCAGGAGAAGGGGGAGAAACACAGTTAGTCAGTAGGAGTGGTCATTATGAACAAAACTGTATCGTTTTTTCTGCACCAGCCAACATTATTCACAAAAGCAGAAAACGAATTCGACCTTAGCAACAACTCAGTCAATCTCTTGCGCCCATTAATTGTTCCGTGGGTCAAATTGCACTGACTATTGATCAGGAGAAACACTATTCCTTCTTAAAATGAGTAGTAGGCTGCATTAGTGTTACAAGTCCTTTAAATTTTCCGTAGATCAGAGATTTGACTGTAACACGACCAGCTATTAATGTTTAACAGAAAAGGGCTGAGACAGAACAATCTAGTTGGTACCCATAACTTCTTCACCTGAAGGGGCTTGAAGACCCGATGAGAATGCGTTACTTTCTTGCTCCACTATTCACGAACAATCGATTTTCATGTAGTGGTCTTTCCCTGTCGGGTTTGTCTGACCTCTATGCGTTTGTACCTGTGCTGAATGCTTGACGAAAACGATTTACGAAAAATTATTGAGGAACATGCTAGTAACCTTCAGACGATTCCAACTGAAACCAGCAGTAGCCACAATAGGCCACACCCACAAGATGCCGAAGAAAGAAGAAATCGAAGTTTTCACAAAAATCCTGGAACTACTGGCATCCTTGGCATAAAGAAGGACTTCAACCGCAATGGTCAACTGACCACAGAAAGAAAAAGTCTGAGAGGGTCACTGGATCCCAATTCTCAATGACTATATTCTAGAAGAAAAAGAAGAAGATTTTCGAAAAATAAGTGTCCACGCAGTCAGCTCCCCTTCAGCGTGCTGATCGCTGGCCACTGAAAAGCCGCGTTTGTATTTAGGTTCAAATTTTCCGCAACATTGCAGAGCTTTGCGTCGCGAGGACGGCAGTAGATATTCTGAACATCATACTAGAGCAAATAGTGAAAGATAAATCCCTTAACACCATTCAAATCAGTTAAATTAAATCATACAAAATAAGTTGACTTTTGAGTTAAACTTTAAGCGGAAGTGACCTAATAAGGTGAACAAATAAATAATACCAAATATTTAACAGTATCTGCTATATGTTATTCGTTTTGTCTGATTTTCTTTTTAAGATCTACTTTGAGCTTGTCAGTGGGCGCCTCCGGATCGCGTCTCTAGACGACTTCTTGGTGAAACCGCATTTCGACTTATTTGGGAATAATCTAGTCGTTGCAAATGCTAGAGTGCTTCCGATTTCAGTTCTTTAAAACACCTTTACATTAAACATTCGGCCCTTGTTGACAAGGGCCCTCTTCACGACCCTCGAATCTTGCCATACTTGGTTTTTAGGAACTGGACCCTTAGCAAGACGGACCGAAATATCATATTTGACAGTGCAAAACGGATACGTCAGCTGAATTTCATTAGAGCTATATTTGGGCCTTCTTTGCAAGGATTCTCTCCAGGCTCATGCCACTCAAGCTGTAAAATTAACTTGTCTAAGAACTTTGCCAAAATATCGTATCTGTTTAGCACAGTCAAATATGATTCGAAGTCAGTTTGGTCTTAAAAATCCTTAAAATAATAATTTATTACATACTCCTTCTATATCCGTAGCATAAGTTAGATAAAAACTCCTCCAAATATCCAAATAGGACCAAATATCCATAACACAAGCTCCACGGCACTTTTCTGTGCTAACATTTCTAATTGTTCGTCGCGGAAACATAACTGTGTGACACTCACTCGACTCACAAGCTAAACCTCGCGGTAAAGCCTTTTTTTCAATTTTTTGCGGCAATTTAAATGTGTGAAAATAAAATTAAAATCCAGATAAAACCTCAATAAGTAGAACTTCAGGCTACGTCCCTATCATTCTCCACTAGAAGGATTCTTAGTTTTACGTAGGTCTACTTGATAAAGTGTCTAATTTTACTCTTTGGATATGAAAGTGCCGATACATTTAAACTTCCCGTCAACATCGATGGAAAACCAACTCGGGACAGTTGTCTGTCAATTTGCTCCGTGTGGCCACTATAGTGTGCCACACAAGCTGCCACGGAATACTCTTTCTGAGCCTCAAACACTTAGGAAAAACGCCTTCGATTTCCGTTTCAGACCGAATCGTTATTTCACATGAATTCAAATAAGACATCCGTAACCCACTTTAGCTGCTTCTTGACGTTCCTTTTTTATCTCCTCGTATTTCTTCTTGGTGGTAATATTGTAAATTACAAGGGGGAACTTCATCTTTATGACTGTCACTTCGCTAACCAAAATTCCTTAACAAGAAGCACGAATTATAATTGGAAATTAAAGCCTAGGAGGAAAGCGGTGCATGACCTTTCAGGTACAGAGTTGATAATGGGAAAAGGGAAAACTGTCAACCTGGGGAAAAAGAATGAGCATTGTTTA
This sequence comes from Branchinecta lynchi, assembly GCA_023053575.1. Lineage (NCBI taxonomy): Eukaryota > Metazoa > Arthropoda > Branchiopoda > Anostraca > Branchinectidae > Branchinecta > Branchinecta lynchi. Next base: position 16,168,873 of record JAKZAP010000003.1, read on the forward strand.
GGCTTGGAAGGTGTCTGGATTGCCGCTTTTGAGGATGGTCCAGAGCTGTCTCAAAGCGAGCTCAAAATGATACTTTAAAGTAGAACTGAAGGCATCCCCCATTGTCTTTTCAGTAGCCAAGATAATGGGGATTTCGGTTGTGGAAGGGGGGCTTTATTCCGTTTTTAGGGTGTTCTTTGGAGCTGTCTCATACCGAGCTAAAAATTACGCTCAAAGTAGAAGTGAAGGTATCTACAATTGCATTACTTTATTTTTCAGTAGCCAAAAGAATGGGCATTTGGGTGTAGAATGGGGGCTGCCTTGCCGTATTTAAGGTGTTCTTCAGAGCTGTCTCGTCTGACGCTTAAAGTAGAACTGAAGGCATCCACCCCTGCCTTAATTAATCTATCAGCAGCCGCGAAATGAAACTTTGGCTGGGGAAAGGGGGCTGCATTGACGCTTTCTAGGGTGTTTGCAGAGCTTTGTCCTAGCGCGAAGCTTATTATAAGGCTTAAAGTAGAACTGAACGAATTATCTTATTTTTCTGTTGCCAGGCGAATGGGCACTTAAAGCATAGCCGTCTTTTAGTTTTCTTCACAGCTGTCTCATGGCAAAAAAGGTTAGTGCAGTGCTGAAAGTAGACCTGAAAGCATACACCATAGCACTACGTGTTTTATCAACAACAAAATATGTCGTATACTTGGGAAACTGATTGGGCTTACGAAGTCAGTGAACCATTGTAAGTAATGAACTGAAAAATAAAACTGCTACTCAGCCGGCATTTGAACCCATGGCCTTTGGCTTACAAGGCCACTGCTCTACCGCTGATCCAAAGAGGTGCACCACATAGTCGGTGAACCAGTGGTGCTAGTGCTTCCTCTTCAATGCCATTTTTATCAATGTGTTTTATATCATCTCTCTGTGGTATAATAAAATAATATATAAACCGAGTGAACAAGCTCAAAATTGTGCTGTCAAAAATGTGTGCGAATTTCTGTGGGGCCGTGTTGTCTAGATACTTCGAATGTCTACGACGCGGGTGGTTTTAAATTCCTGTTTTGATTAACTGAGACTTTAATCCGATGTTCACATTTACTTCCTTATTATATTTTTTGTATTTGTATCATGTACTACTCACGGCGCTGAAAAGTTAAATACATTGCAAACAACAGTGCACATGTGTGACGGAGTCATTATTACTTTCAAGATGCAGACCCCTGGCCATTCAATCGACTCCGCGCATTCTATTCCGTTCAGTGTATCAGTTTTTGGGATCCCAAAACGTAAGTGGAGGGATACCTATGACATCGCAAAAGTTGTCCGTCTGTCCGTCCGTCCGTCCGTCCGTCTGTCCGTCCGTCTGTAAGCACGATAACTCTCGAAGGGAGTGAGATATTTTGATGAAACTTGGTGTGAGGATTCGTTGGGTCGTCGGACCAGTCAAGTTCGTAGATGGGCTATGTAGCCCTACATTTAGGGGTGGGGGAGGGGGTTTAAATTAAGGGGCAAACAAAATATTTTGAAACAGCTAATGTGATAGTCGATTATGGGGTAAGAAGACATGCTGAGCACGATGGTGAAAACTATTTTGTCATCGGACGAGTAGTTCGCCCGGAATCCGGCCAAAACCGGAAAGTTTGTTAAAAGTAAAAGTTTTATTTGAAGTTGATTAGATGTTCGATTTAGGGGTAGGAAGACATGCTGAAGACGATGGTGAAAACCATTTTCTCGAAGGATAAGTAGTACGCCCGGAATCCGGCCGAAACCGGAAAGTTTGTTAAAATTAGAAGTTTTATTTCGAGTTGATAGTTTGATAGTCGATTATGGGGTAAGAAGACATGCTGAGCACGATGGGGAAAATCATTTTGTCATCGGACGAGTAGTTCGCCCGGAATCCGGCCAAAACCGGACAGTTTGTTAAAAGTGAAAGTTTTATTTGAAGTTGATTAGATGTTCGATTTAGGGGTAGGAAGACATGCTGAAGACGATGGTGAAAATCATTTTCTTGACGGACAAGTAGTTCGCCCGGAATCCGGCCAAAACCGGAAAGTTTGTTAAAATTAGAAGTTTTATTTCGAGTTGATAGTTTGATAGTCGATTATGGGGTAAGAAGACATGCTGAGCACGATGGGGAAAATCATTTTGTCATCGGCCGAGTAGTTCGCCCGGAATCCGGCCAAAACCGGAAAGTTTGTTAAAAGTGAAAGTTTTATTTGAAGTTGATTAGATGTTCGATTGAGGGGTAGGAGAACATGCTGAAGACGATGGTGAAAATCATTTTCTTGACGGACAAGTAGTTCGCCCGGAATCCGGCCAAAACCGGAAAATTTGTTAAAAGCAAAAGTTCGAGTAGATGACAGATTAAGGGGTAAGAAGGGAGGCTGAGTCGGTTTATGACGATGTTTTTTTACCCGGACATATAATTTTTCCGGAATCCGGTTGTAACCGGATTTTTTTTTAAGTCAAACTTTTATTCAAAGTTGATTAGATGTTCTTTATAGGGATAAGGAGATACGCTGGTTTTGTTTCTGTATTTTTTTTTGTTTGCTGGGCTAGTAGTTCGCTCGGAAATCGGCAGGAAGTCCCGGTCATCGTCAAAATAGATATGGTTTATAGAGGTATATCTGAACTTGGTTTTCTCTGATAATTAGCCTGTCCAAGACTGGATCTGGCGAAGACAAGACTCGATTGTCTGAATCAAATATTAGATTTTTGGGATCCCATCGACACCTTTGGTCTTGTTGTATCAGTTGTTAACAGGGACGCAAAGAATAAACATCGCTCGTTTTGCTGTACTCCGTAGAACCATTGTAGACCGGCTAGGCTATCACATCTGGTGCTGCAGCGGTGGATTAGGAGTTAGGTCAAAGTGAACTAACTCTCGCAAGAAATCCCGCTAAGAAGATTCCTCAAAAATCTACGGTAATAACGAACGAAATAACTGCATTTTTCCGGACGAATTAGCTGATTACTCCTTGATTGCATACAAGATCGCGACTATTGGAATATTCCTGTTTGCCCGCAGGAAAGGATTGTTGATTATTTGGCAAGATAATTAGCGACCGTTTCGAATCGAGTTTGCGAATTGGGTTGAGAAGGGTGGTTGGAAGTAACCTTTAAATTGGGACGGGAATTTAAAGCAAATTTTCTTACGTTGTGTGGTCGTCGGGTTAGGAGTAGAAAATTTAGAGTAAATTTTCTGTCGTCGTAATTTATCCAGTAACTGGCGAAGCGCCTGTCTGCGGTATTGTGAAGTTGATGTATGTCCGAGTCCGATCGTCAGACACGCAAGCAACGCGCCGAAACAGATAAGCCGCAACCATTCGTCAAGTTAGCTGATACATTGTTGGACGGCGCCGTATCTATACCCGTTCGTAAACCAAAGCCGACCGGAACCGCAGAAAAAGTTTCTGCTTCCACAGGACTACTTAGGAAGGAAACCTCTACTGAAAATTTTTTAGTAGAGCCTATCACAAGTCGTTCTGCGCAAATTCCCCTTCTCCAGTCGTCGAAATTAGTCGGAAAAGTTCTGTCCAATAATCCGGAAGTAAAATCGGAATCTACTCGTTCACACGCTATAATGGATCCGACGCAGTTTCAAAAATTTTTGCAACATTTCACTAATAGTCAAGAAAAGCAAGAAGATCGATTTTTGAAGGTATTAGATCAGCAAAGAGAGTTTCAGGAAAAACTGAGGGAGCAAGGAGACCAAATGGCAAATTTATTGAGCAACATTTCGCAAGGATTTCCGCCGCAAGGGAGTCAAAATCAACCAGCCGTAGCTAGGCCTAAGCTGATGAAACTAACCGAGTCCGATGATATCGATGCGTTCCTGTCGATGTTTGAGAACACAGCTACGACCTGCGGCTGGGCACGGAATCAATGGGCGTCACATTTGTATCCCATTTTGAGCGGACGTGCGCTCGAAGCTATGGCTAGCTTACCCAGCGATGTAGTTACGAACTACGATGAAGTCAAATCCGTTATACTTGAGAAGTATGCGGTCACTAAGGAATCCTACCGGATGAAGTTTCGTTTGCTAAAAAAAGAAGACACCGAGTCGTATTCAGAGTACGGGAGGAAGTTGCGACACAACCTCACCAGATGGCTCGGTCTGCAAGAGTTGCGCGAGCAGGTACGCGACATCGCAGCAGATCCAGCGAACAATATTCCGGCTTGGAAAGCTGTGCCATTGGAAATGGTGGAATCTATCATTGAACTGGTTTTGTTGGAGCAGTTTATCAACGCATCTCCGTCTGGAATTCAGGTTACCTTGAGAGAGAAGCAAGTAAAGACGCTTAAAGAGGCAACTGAGATGGCGGAAGCATGCGCGTTGGCGAGAAAAACGGCTCGAGATCAACAAGGTGGTGGTTTTGGTAACCATAACAAGGACCAGCGAAACGGGAAAGTCCCGTGCAAGAAGAATTATCCGTCAGAGAGCGGCAGTCAAGAAGGTTTGCGTGGCAGCCAAAGTGGCACACGTCGCAGGGACAGCAAATTCTCCGAGAACAAGACTAACGGCGAAGAGACTCCTAGCAAAAGAGGATGCTTCCATTGTGGCGACTTAAAGCATAGGATTGCAGCATGCCCAAAGATGAAATCGGAGAATAAAGCAGCTCGAAATGTGGAGATGGCCGAGAGTCCCGACAGAGAAGTCGCATACGCTAGCGCTACCATTAGAGGGCTTGTAGACGATGAAGAGGTCGACATGCTGGTAGATAGCGGTGCTGATATGTCAATGATACATCAAAGCTTACTACCTCGGATCAGTGAAACGCTAACCACAGCGCGTGTCCGGTGCGTTCATGGCGATATTCACCATTACCCAACTAGAGTAGTTGAAATCGAAGTAACGCGACCCGACGGAGTTAAAGCAAAGGGTGCCTTAACAGTAGCTGTTACAGACAAAGGACCTAAGAGGTTCCTTATTGGAAGAGATGTTCCTGAATTTGAGTGCCTTCAACAGAAGAATGCAAACATCATGGTCTTAACAAGAGCTCAAGCGCTCAAAAAGACCACTGAAATTTCGAGTTCTACTGAACCTGAAGCGAAGGAAAACGGGAGCCGTTTTCCTATGCAACTCTCCGAGCGCAGCGAGGCGCTGCAGCCGGATCATGGATGTCGTCAAATAGAGCCAGAGGAAAACGGGAGCCGTTTCCCTGCGCAACTCTCCGAGCGTAGCGATGCGCTGCAGTCGGACCAAGGACGTCATCAAATCGAACCAGAGGAAAACGGGAGCCGTTTTCCTACTGAGCCAGAATTCAACTTCGACGATGATTTCTTCATTCCACGTCCTAAGCCCCAAACCACCGTACTTGAGAACCATGCGTCAAATCCACAAGCAGACAGCGTTGCTAGCTCTAGTTCAAAAAACGAGTTTGAAGTAGAGCAGAAAAATTATACAACTTTAGCTAATGCTTGGGAAGCAACCAAGGTGACGGAACATATGGGCAAGGCTTGTTACAAAGTTAAAAGCGGATTACTCTATCGAGTAGTACTGGACAACGCGACAGAGAAGGAAACATGGCAACTCGTTGTACCAGAGAGTCAGCGGAACAAGATTCTGAAGCTTGCTCATACTGAACCTATGGGAGGACACATGGGACGTCAGCGCACCACCGATCGACTACTGGAGCGATTCTTCTGGCCAAACATCTACAGCGACATAGAGGAATACATCCAACATTGCCACGATTGTCAGATGACAGCGCGCAAACGTCGGTTCGAGAAGGTCCCCCTCAAGCCAATGCCAGTTATTACTACCCCATTCGAAAGAGTCGCTATAGACCTGGTTGGTCCGGTCTATAAGAGCCAGCGTGGATTCAAATGGCTTCTGGTAATAACGGACTACAGTACTAGGTATCCCGAGGCGATACCATTGAGGAGCACAAATTCAGCAAGAATTGCAGAAGAATTGGTGAAGTTTTTCAGCAGAGTGGGCCTACCGAAGGAAGTTGTCTCAGACAACGGAAGTAACCTCATTTCAGAAACAATGAAGAAGGTCTATGCTGCTTTGGGAATCAAGAATCTTAGAGCCAGCGTGTACAGGCCAGAGACGAACGGCCTCGTCGAGCGCCTAAATGGTACGATTGTGCAGATGCTGAAGAAATTCGTTCGAGATGAGCCTAAGCAATGGGACTTCTATCTTCCTTTCGTTCTGTTCGCGTACAGAGAGACAAAGCAATCGTCTCTGGGATTTTCACCCTTCGAATTGATGTACGGACACATGCCGAGGGGTCCACTAGATGTCATCAAGGAAGAATGGGAAGATGATACCAAACCGAAGTCTCAGAGCATAGTGTCACACGTCGTCGAAATGAGAGGAAGATTAGCAAGATACTGTGATCTAGCTAAGGAGAATATGGAGCAATCAGCGAAAAAGAAGAAGGAATGGTACGACACATACACCAAGGAACGCAGTTTTGATCCTGGCGATGAGGTCCTTGTACTACTTCCTGTGGGGTCGTCGAAACTAGAGGTACAGTGGCAAGGCCCTTTTCAGGTGATTAGCAGATTTGGCACGCATGACTACGAGATAAACTCTCCAGCGAAAGGAAGGAAAACTCGGATTCTACATGTCAACCTCCTGAGGAAGTACAAGAGAGCAGAAATACGAGAGATTTCTTTCCTGCAAGGAGAAGTCACCTTGGACAAGGCAGTAGAAGAGATAGCCACATACTACACGGGTCCCCACAAACTCATCGATCTAGAAGAGATTCGGGAATCAGTGGGCCAGCGTCTGCCTGCTGAAGAAACCGAAGAGTTAATTCGAGCCTTAAAGGAGGTCTCTCACATTTTCACCGAAAAACCTGGCAGAACAGAAGCAGTTCTTCATGAGATCGAAACTGTCAACGATGAACCAGTCAGAGTAAAGCCATACAGGATACCCCAAGCCAAGAGGCAGCTAATGGAAGCCGAACTCGAGAAGATGCTGGAAGATGGGACCATCCGCCCTTCAAATAGCGATTACTCTTCCCCGGTAGTCCTCGTCCCGAAGCGCGACGGGAATCTCCGATTCTGTGTTGACTACCGAACGCTAAACAGTCGATCAAAGAAGAACAGCTATCCATTACCAAGAATAGACGACATGTTGGAGTCCCTGGGAAAGGCAAAGTACCTGTCAGTTCTCGATCTGAGCAGTGGCTACTGGCAAATTGCTATGCACCCGAACAGCATTCACAAGACGGCGTTCGTGACTCCAGCAGGTCACTATGAATTTTTGGTCATGCCGTTTGGTGTTCAAGGAGCACCTGGGCGATTCCAGAAGCTCATGGACAAGATTCTCAGTGGACTGAGCTTTGCAAAGGCATACCTCGACGATATTGTCATCTTCTCAGACACATTCGAGGAACATGTGAGGCACCTTCGCATCGTTTTGAGAAGACTGGCAAACGCAGGGCTGACGGTTAATCCGAAAAAGTGCCGTTTTTGTCAGAGCCAAGTAGAGTACTTGGGCCATCTAGTAGGCGGTGGAGAAATTAGACCACTTGAGAGCAAAGTAGCTGCGATAAGGAACTTCCCGAAGCCAACAACAAAAAAGGATATCAGGTCATTCCTTGGACTAATCGGTTACTACGGTAAATTCATCAAGAATTTCGCTGAGATTGCGTCACCACTCAGGGACATGACAAAGAAAAGTTCTCCGGAAGTCGTCCACTGGAATGAGGAAGCAGAAGCCTCCCTGGAAGTCCTAAAAGAAGCACTTTGTTCTCAGCCCATCCTGCGAAATCCTGACTTCGAACACGAATTCATAGTACAGACGGATGCTAGTGCAAAGGGCATCGGTGCTGTATTGTGCCAACGCATTGCTGATCAAGAGCATCCCATTGCATTTCTGAGTCGCCGCTTATCTCCAGCCGAAGAAAGATACTCAACGGTTGAACGGGAGTGTATGGCCATTTTTTGGGCTATTCAGAAGTGGCATTACTACTTGGCTGGACGCCATTTCCTTGTCGAGACCGATCACGACCCGCTCCGTTGGCTTTCCGTCATGGCAAACCGTAACGAGAAGTTAGCTCGATGGGCCCTTCAACTTCAATCGTATGAATTCACAGTACGTAGCAGACCTGGCGCTGAGAACGCGAACGCGGATGCGCTCTCCAGAGTTTGAAGCGCCGTGTCTTTTGTAAATAATGTAAATATTTCTTTTCTCTAGATGTCCAGAAAAGTGTCTGCAAGCTTGGAGCTCCCTGAACATTTATACGGCTGGACTTATGGAGAAGTTCAGAGACAGCAAATTTGTGATCGACGACTGCAGTACCTTGTGGAACTTGCTGCATTCGGCCTTCAAGACCAAAGTGGGGCAACATACAAATGGGATGAAAACAATATCCTGAAAAGATATTTCCAAGATCAGCTCCCATAGATTGTTGTCCCATCTGGACCTTTCAGGGAAACGCTCATTATGGAATGGCACATTAAGCCTGACCGTACCCACAGAACAGACAAGGAGATTTCGGATGCTATTCTTGCCGAGTACTACTGGCCACGGCTATTTACCGATATCAAGGATTACCGGAAATCGTGTCAGACGTGCACTGTACATGATGCCGCCCACCGAGGACCTGCACAGCGTCATTCTGACTTAAGGTGCATCTTAAGACGTCGCCGTGAGAACCGGAGCCGTAAAACCCAGCCCCCTAAGCGACGTCCCACAAGAGAATAAGTGTCTCAGATCCCCAAGGAGAAGATCCATACAAAACAGAAGTAAGAGGAACTGTGACGGAGTCATTATTACTTTCAAGATGCAGACCCCTGGCCATTCAATCGACTCCGCGCATTCTATTCCGTTCAGTGTATCAGTTTTTGTATCAGTTGTTAACAGGGACGCAAAGAATAAACATCGCTCGTTTTGCTGTACTCCGTAGAACCATTGTAGACCGGCTAGGCTATCACAACATGGTTCTGAGATTTAAAGCGAAACATTCACGCAAGTTCGAAAACAGAACAATCCAGAACTGCAAAGGCAGAGCATAATTAGCGGTCTGCTTTTATGAATATCGGTGATGCTCTCGCTGTTTAGGCCAGCGTCTTTAGTTTTAGCTTTACATAGGACTACTGATTTATTTTACACTGTCATTCTTATGCTCGTGCAAGCCGAACGTAATCTATGGGAGCAAAGCCAACACGTCATTGGTTCGTGTGGAGGTGCAAACTACGCATACACATCAAAGATTGTCCGGGAATCCAGATCAGGCTTGCCACGGACTGAGTAAAGAAACACAAGAAATAGGTTATTTTGTTGGTACAACAGACTACATTATTATCTTTATTCACAGTCGAGTCCTTGCATTTGGCTCATCTAATGGCAGCCCACGGGTACTTCTTCCCGATCGAAGAACATGTGCTAACAGTTAAGAATGACAATACACTGTACAGGTTTCAGGTAAGAACTGTGCATTTACTCATCCACATATCGGTCACCAGAGCGTCCATGACACTGGAAGTCAATTCTGGGTTTCTAGGGGTTTGGTAGTAGCCTATACTGATCACTTCGTGAATGTTTGCAAAGAACTGGCCGGGTTCCGGGTGCGCCAAGCAGATCTTCTACAAAAATTGTGGAGGGTCCAACAAGAATTCATGCAAAACGTCGACAAAAATATTTTAGTTACAAAAAAAAATGTTTTACCTTTCAAGAATGTGGACGCGCGAGTCTTACTAAAATTTGTCCAAAAGGCCAACAAAAGATAAATATCTTAATTAAAGAAAATAACAGTGTCTTACCTTTTAAGTAACTGGACGCGCAGATATTGCTTTCACATATTTTGTTGTAGATAAACGGCCGGGTTTTTCCGGTCGGATTTTTTGCACTGCCATGAAGCTGAAAGTCTCAACCTTTCCGTATGGAACTGGAGATCGTGGCGAAAGTCCTGGCAGGATATTCCAGTTCACGAGCAACCAATCCTGATCGTCTGTCTGCAGCATTAATCAGCTTTTCCACTCAGGCATCGCCCATGTAGTAAGCTGAAAAATAAAATGCTCCTCAAGTGGGATTTGAACCCGCAAGCTTCGGCTTAATGTACCGACGGTCTAACCTATTGAGCAATGGGGGTTAGGAAGATTAGGCTAATCTAGCTAAATGCAACAAGAACAAAGGTTTCGATGGGTTCCCCAAAACTTTCTTATCTGATCCAAACAATTGAATTTTGTAGATATCCGGTCTCCGCCAGACTCCTTGAAAATTTCTGCTACAAAAATTTCGAAACAGATTAAGGCCAATGGCTAATCATGTGAGAAAACCAAGTTCAGCGTATGTGGATTCAGCGTGTGTGTTTACCCCTACAGGCTACGTCATATATACTTTGACGAAACTGATCAAAACTTTCAGCTGCCTTACTTCTGCCAAATTTCCCGTTTGTTCCAGATTCTGGGCGAACTATTTGCCCGTTACAAAAAGCTCAGAAACGAATTCAGATTTCCTCCTTACCTGTATATCGAATCTCTAATCAACTTGAGATTAAACTTCAATTTTTAACGAATTTTCAGGTTTTGGCCGGATTCCGGGCCAACTATTTGTCAAGCGAGAAAATAGTTTACATAGACGGAATCATCATGCCTCTTTACTATTGGATCGAACCTCTAATCAACTTCAGATAATACTTTTACTTAGAACAAATTTCCGGTTTAGCCAGATTCCGGGAGAATTATATGTCCTGGTGGAAAATTAATTATCATATATGGATGAAGCATGTCTTATTACCCCTGAATCGAATATCTAATCAAGTTCAAATAAAACTTTTACTTGAAACCAATTATCCGGTTTTGGCCGGATTCGGATTCCGGTCGAACTACTTGTCGGGCGAAAAAATTAATTTTCATATACGTTTTCAGCATGTCTCTTTACCCCTAGATTGATAATAGAAAATAAAAGTTTTTCGGTTTTAGCCAGATTCCGGTGAACTACTTGTCCGACAAGAAAGTCGTTTTCCTATTCGGATTCATCATATCTCTTTAACCCTCAATCGACTACCCCCCCCCCCCCTACAGAGCCGATCTTCGAACTTGACCTGGCAAATCCTCATGCCAAATTTGAAAAAAATATCTCAACTCCTTCGAGAGTTATCGTGCTAACAGGTGGATAGACGGACGGACAGACGGACAACTTTTACGAAATTATAGATATCCCTCCACTTACGTTCTGGGATCCCAAAAACGTATATTATAACTTCCACCTTCACACAGATATTCAAGCTTTAGCCACCAAAGCCACTTTTACCACTAAAATATATTTTATCTACCAAGTTCAAAAGTCAACTACCAGTCGGCTAAAGTAGCTAGTTAAGGGCTGCTATGAACACCTGAATGAATGGATAACATACTTTTATTCCGCCAAAACAACGAGACAAGAAAAAGGTTAAACGTAAAAGCATTTACAATGCATTCAATTTTTTTTCACAATTTTCTAATCCTAGGGCACATCATCCGTAACATTCAAATAAAACAAAATAATGTTTTTTTTTGGTGTTTATTTTCACGACTGCACTGTCCAAGGTTAATTAACAGTCAAAGAAGCATACCTCTGGTGTATTCTTACTGGAAGGGCAAAGTGCCGAAACCAAATTTACCAGAAACTGTTGAGCTCTAACAGGGTTTGCTGATGAGCAGGCCCATATCCAGGAATTTATTTCGGGGGGGGGGGCCTTTCGGGCGGGGGGGGGGGGCCTGCGGGTCGGACAAAAAAGTACAAAAAAGACATAGATCAGAGGGAAAATCCTATGAAAATGATTATTTTTGTATTTTCTGGGGGGGGTCAACCCCCCCCCTGGATACGGCCTTGCTGATGAGTTAGGTAACTAGAGGAAATACAATAATGATGTACCTTGGCACGCTTGAGGTTGGTTTGAACAGTAGGTATGCTTCAGTAAAGTATGCAAAAATTGTCCATTATTTTCTTTATGCTTTAATCGCAGGCTTTTTGGATGACAATACCTTTACTTGAGCAAGAACTGGTACTACAACGACTCTTCTAAGATTCCTCCTCATCTTTTATCCCTAGCAGAATAATAGAGTGGCAAAAGAAAAACATTGTTTTTCTTTCAGACACCATACTTTTGGCCTTCAAATTGCTGGGAGCCTGATAACACTGATTACGGTAAGTTCCACTCAGCCTTCTCTTTGTTTCTTCTCATTAAAAAAAATTTCTCCAGCAGACAAGCTGGATAAGTTAACTGAAATTTTTAGATTTGTTAATACACGAGGAGTCGCTGACCTTGGTTCTTGAATGATATAACCTCGAAATTGGCCTCACAAATTTAGTAAGAACATATCTGTGCAGTCATAGCTAAGTCCTAGGCAGGTCCTAGGTTAGGTCATTAAGATTTTGATAATGTATACAAGTTGTAATATTATACCAGCCTCTTCTGCTGGCTCTAGGCGGCAGAAATGAACGGAAAAATAAACTACATTCTAACCTACAGAGTGAACTCCTTGGGCCAGGGACTGGAGCCAAGTCTTTACGATTAACCATATTCATAGCTTAATTATTTTCGACGTTTAATTACGGCCCTATTCTTGTTGCAGTTGCAAATTTGGCCCGTAAAAGTCAGACAAAGGGACCCGCAAAAGAGGCTCTCGCACGTTCTTTGAATTTTTCGCGCTTTCGATCGTGCAAGATTGCCAAACAAGTAAAGGTTTCGTAGACTACTAATAAAGATAAAAAAAAGTGCTCGTTTATTGAAAAAAAAAGTGGCACAGCAAAAACGCTTTCTACCGCTCAGGGTTGTCATATAACTAAGCTACTCGGTCTTATAGAGATTAAAAAAAAAAAATTCTGGAACAAGACAAAAGATTTCGATGGGATGCCAAAAATTTCATATTTGATCCAGACAATTATGTATTGGAGACATCCTGTCTTCGCTAGACTCCTTGAACATTTTTACCATCAAAAATTTAGAGACAGAATAAGGCCATGGCTAATCGTCTGAGAAGACCAAGTTCAGATATGAATTCAGCATGTGTGTTTACATCATATCTACTTTGACGAAACTGAACAAAACTTTCTTCCTTACTTTTGCCAAATTTCTAGTTTCGGCCGGATTCGGCGAGAAAGTGATTTTCATATACCTGTTCAGCATGTCTTCCTACTCCTAAATCAAAAATCTGATCTAAATCAAAAACTTTTACATGAAACTTATACTTTTCCGGTTTTGACCGGGTTCCGGCAAACTATTTGTCAGGCGAGAAAATAATTTTCATATACGAATTCAACATGCCTACCACTATCTCGAACCTCTAATCAACTTCAGGTAAAACTTTTATTTGTTCCGAACTTTCGATTGTGCTTCTCTTTTCAGCTGTATGCTTTTTAATTGAAAAGCATTTGGAACAGAACAAAAAGTGTTATTTTTTAGAGCATAAACTATACTAGCTATAACAGAACTATACTATGACAAACTATACTATAACAGAATAAGTCTAGAATACAAGTGTCAAAACTATGTGGCAACCTTTTTATGCAGCGTCGAACAGTGTTATGACTGGTTCCCGCTACCCACTAGCATTTCTCTTTAAAATTTGTTAGTCCTAGGGGGGGGGGGGCACCACTATTCAGCTATTTTAAGATTGATAAGTTTATGTATAAATGAAATGTATGTAGCTGATCATACTATACTACCAAAAGTTCGTAGCCAGTTAGTTGGCTACACTTGTTGTCCCCCCAGCAACACTCTCAGTAGCCAACTAGTTGGCTACACATGTCCGCCCAGAAACACTCTCTGTAGCCAACTAGTTGGCTACACTTGTCCCCCCAGAAACACTCACACCAACAGTAGCCAACTAACTGGCTACAAACTTTTGGTAGCATAGTATGATCAGCTACATACATTTCTTATATATGTAAACGACAAAATTTTACTTTAGCTGAATAGTGGATATCCCTAGGGGGGTAGTCAACTCGCAGAAACACAAATAAATCAAGTCTTAGAGTTTGCTTAGACAAGCTTCCTCAAGGTGACAGCATCCCTCGCCTCTTTCCAAACCTTAGGATTCCACTTTGCGCCCACGAGATGCCCAGAGTGTTTTCGTGGTAAGATAACTACTATAATAATAATAATAGTAGTAGATTTATTGCCCATCACAATGCACAAAGGTACAAAAAGAATGAGTAATTAAAGAAGAATAAAAAGAACAAAGAAAGAAATGAAAACAAGAACATTACTGCTGTCAACAACAATAATGGAAAGAATGCAAGAAACTTGAAAAGAAAACAACACACGCTGTTGTTTGAGCTTCATTAGCCTTAATGAGCTACAGTAAGGTTGCGCTTAAAGCGCTCTCGCCTTTCCCGAATAACAGATACACGTCGTCCCCAGCACCCCCTCAAAAGAAGGTCTAAGGTTCCAATCCCAGAAATAAAACGAAAATAAAAACTGAGTGAATTGACGAATGCGGTTATGAAAGTAATAGTGCGAACACACGATCAGGATTTCCTGGGCGGACTTTCTGCACTTTCGTAATCACGTTGACCAAATCTAAACTTTTTCATCTGAAACTGACGATGGTGCCAGACAGGCCCGTATCCAGGATTTTTTTTTCGGGGGGGGGGGGGGGGGGGGGGGGGTGCCTGCGGGTCGGACACAAAAGACATAGATCAGAGGGAAAAGCCAATACAAATGATTATTATTATATGTTTCGGGGGGGGGGGGGGCACCCCCATACCCACCTGGTGCCAGACATCCGAGCAGGAATTTTAGTCCGCAAGCATCCGACCCTGATCGTCTTTTCAAGGCATAAGAAAGAGACCACGCAGTAGATCGCGCAACAGTGAATGCATAGTTTTAAATTTAACCAAATATAGCTGGATTAGACAGTCTAGTTATGCATCACTTGTTCACTTCAATGAGCCTGAAAACTTGATAAAAATGCGTTACTTTGTTTGTCCGTTTTCCACAAAGATAACTTTCATCAAATGAATTTATTCTTTCGGATTGTTGGTACCTCGGTGTGCTTGTCCCTCCACGCTTGAAATATATACAAACTGCAAACGTAAGCCATTCCCGAAAAAAATTTCGATTCCTTAGAAGACATATCTTAAAATCATTTTCCTATTTTGTACAGGCATCAGTAAAACTAGAAATGCAGGCGTTTGTTAAAACTCAAATTCGCCGCGTCTGGATGAATTTTGACTGTCGTGCGAGCTGCGCACACTTTAGGCGTATTCTCGCCATTCTCCGAGGACTCCACTCGAGGAGTCCCCGCGTTTTTGTTTGTCCTGGGGACTCACTCCCCGTATTCTCGCGAGTCCCCACGGACGACCAGTTCTCCAATTGTCATCACCATCATCAAAAAGGATACCCTTCCAGATCCGGAGGGGAATCAATTTTTGGAACGGTAATAATAAGAAGAATAGTAACGACCGTAACTAATAATAAGTCGCTGGAACGCTACCATCATCAAAGTGCCGGCTACCAATCATCCTACACATCCATTTCTCATCAAACACCCTCACGTTTCAGATGCGAAAATAAGCCAACTTTTCAGTTAAACTTTAAAGTTATTTTTCTTAATTGCCTATTTATCTATTTATGCTTTATACGCTACGCTACCATCCTCCTAGCGAAGGAAGTGACTCAATCAAAGTCTTTTATTTCAGCCGTCTATCTTTGTAAACGAACTATGCAGAACAAAGCTCGACTCGAGCTGGCTGATTATGAGGCTGAAAATTTGGCAAGGCTTCAAAAAATGTTTGCACGGAAGTGGGAATTCATTTTTATGCAAGCCGAGGCCCAGAGTAGGGTGGACAAGAAGAGGGATAAACTGGAGAGGAAAATTCTGGACAGTCAAGAAAGAGCTTTCTGGGACGTTCACAGACCTGTGGTAAGTACTAATTTCTTACCCCCTTCGGATATACTTCTTTGGTAGCCCCTCTCTCCCGATTGGCAACCCTCAGGCACAATTTCATCTCCAATTATTCAAGAAATCATTAGAGTCGGTAACAACGTCATGGAATGGAAGTGCCACGACTGCCACCAGTAGAAGTACAACATTCTAACGGTTAGAAGCTCTAAATACTAGTTCTCCCTGATGATTATGGGCTCTTGCTAGTTTGAAACATATTTCGTGTACTGTGAAGAAATCTGAAACTGAAATTATGTCCCTCTTCACCAAGAAAACTAGCTAGCTCTATTGATCTATCGCTGTATTGGATGGATAACAGAATATATAAGAGAGATATATTGGCCGGAAAACGAACTGGGGTTGCAACAGGGCCATATTTTCACTTTCGACTTTTTCCTCCGGCCCTAGTCCTCTTGTTTCCTTTGTTTTAATACAATATTGCCGAAGAAAATTTTACTGAATACCTTTTAAGACAGAAGTGTTACAAAACTACGAAAACGTCAAAGAAATCGCGTTACCATCGCGAACACGTTAAGCCAATTCGCCAGCCCAATTCTTAAGACAGTTTCGTTCCAAAATGTATTTCTGGTCTTTAATTGTAAACTATATTCATTAGTCTTTTGTCTTTTTAAGTATATTTTGTAAATACTTCGCTGTTTACCTCTTCTAGCTTTAAGCTATTTGGGACTAAAGTTTGTTATAGAATGATCGGCTAAAAACATAATTGCGCCAGTTACCACAAAGTTCAGTGCCGGGTGCTCCCCGATTGGAGTTCCTGTCAGGATTTTTGGTCCCATGATCGATTTTTATGCAAAAGTTTCAGATTTTTTTTTCAACTTAAAAATGAAAGTGAAGGAAATCCGGTCGTAAAAACTGATCGTCTGTTCGCAGTATAACGGAGGGACGAATGACAATTCATCCCAGTCGTCAAAATTCAACTTCACAGTCGATCCTCGCGTCGGCCGGGATGAATCGGACTTTCTCAGCTAACCGCGAATAACAATAAAAAGTCCAAATTCCAGTAGACCGGAAATGTAAATCGAACGCGGCTCGATGGGTTACCCACGGGTCTACCTACTATAGACCCTTTCCAGGCACCGACTTGCACCGACCAAAACCAGGGATGCCGGCAAAAAATTAGGCGATTACCGCTTTTAAAATACTGATTATAATATTTTAACACGTGGCAACTGGTGCCGGAGGGTGTCAGCCGGTGCAGGCACTTGCTGTACAATGAAATCGAGAGTGGGCTACCTATCGACGCGGCTATGATCTGACAGCAGTGTAACCTATGCTTTTGGAAGTCGTCGCGGATTGCCTAGGTATGAATGAATTTATTTCCAAAAAGCCCTTGGGGCCATGGCAGGAAAATAGCATAAACACAAAATAACAGTCACAAACACAACGTTTACACCAAAAGGTAATGTAAGCTTATACAGATTACTTCTTTCAGCCTGGTTGTGTGAGCACTACCGAAGTCGACATACGGAAAGCCTGTCGAATGAACCGGCCATTAAGGAACGCCTCCGTGCGACACCACTCAATAGGCGTGGCCGGAGGACGCCTGTCTCCGCCCCCTTTGCCCGAAATTTCGATCTCTCCTGCCGATCAGTTACAAAAGGAAATTGAAGCGCTGCGAAAAAGGATAGCAAGGACGACAGTAAAAGTTTCAAAAGTGTCGGAAGCGTAAGTAGTATTTTCTTTACGAATCCCCAAAGACTGAATAAGTTTCTTTTTGCTTGTTTAACGATTTTGTCCGGAATATACCAGGCAATCCTAATCACGCTTATAATGTCTCAGAAACCCTGAACAAATCACAAATCCGTTCCTCGTCTTTTCTCTTGCGAGTCACACCTCAATAGGTAGGAATTTCTCTAAATATGGCATTGTCAAGCGGAAAAATGCCAGAACGGGCTACAGTTAGACGCAAGTGATTTATATATTTCACGATGACTTAAAAACTCGTCGGATTGACAATGCTATTACATGGGAACGACTGGTCAGTTAACGATCGACTAGAGACGTTATACGGGGTACTGAGAAATAACCATCCTGGATAGTCTAGGCCTTCATCTCTGCTTTAAGCCCATCTTGCGTACGGTTGCCGAAAATCTATTTTCATTCTTACTGAGGATCCGCCCTAAGACCTTGAAAAGTTGGACGTCGACTGATCCTACTGACATTTTTTCGCCTCACAAGATCATAAAATGCCCCTGGGCATATGGACACATAACCTATACCTACTTGATCAAGCCCGATGAGAGAACAAAGGATCAGACAGAGCAGAAAACCGATTCCCGACACTCTTTGTCCCCCCCCCCGTCTTTGATTGGCTATTCAAAATTCATTAACGACATTAAAAAGACTTTCGGAGGAAGAAAATTATCAAAAGACCGTCTTCCCGAAGAGGCTTCGTTAAAGAATCGGTTTGCCAAGCCTAAAATATTACTAATTGGACGGACTGAGCGGGGAAGGATCATTTGATAACTGTCAGGTTAGGTGCGGTATTTCTAAAGGGTATCTCTGTGATAGCCCCACTATAGATAGGTTTATTATAAACTGAAGGAAAATAAAAATAACTTCGTTTGACCTTTTTCTCATATTTGTAAATGTAATATTAAAAAAGTGTCGTGCTTATGATAGTAACATATTCTACTTTAGTAGCCTAGTATTTCCATCCATTATAGTTCCCGAGGTGCAAGACTACCTATCTCCTCTGTTGACATTACACTGATTATCACGCTTGCCACGTTTTTTCTCTTTATGTGACGCATCAGGCTCTCGATCATTGTTTGCGAAAAGCTTATTGGTCGGAAGACAATGTTGGCACGTTTGTCATCCAAGGCAAGGGATACGGAATGAGGCTAAAAACAGCCGAAGCAGTCAAGTATCTCAGAACATCTTTGCAGAAAGACTTTGTTGTGCGAGATGCCCTTTAAGGGCTAGAAGACCCGGTAAAAAAAAAAAAAAATGGCATACTTCGTTGTACCGCTATGCAAGAACAGTCGGTGTTTCTATTGTGAATCTCCCCTTTCGGATTTGTGGTACTTAAATGTGGTTATACATCTATATTTATCAACTAGGCTGCTATGGCAAAAGATTCCCAAAAAAATGTAAACAAATAAGAAGAATAGTGAATGAAAGATGGTCCGTCTGATATTTACGATGTAGGCTATAACAGCATCTGATATTTACAATGTCTTATGGTTTCTTAGCCATCAAACTCGACCTCTACAAGAGGAGGGGCCAGTAAAATCACGTTCGCTCTCTTGTTTAAATTAGCGGTTCAGTTGTGGAGCCTAGCCGATCTTGTCGGGAGACCGTCCATATTCTCAACGTCCCTACTAGAGCCTATTGTGGAAAAAACTTAAATCCCTCAAGATAATCAAAATAATTCAGTGTATTTAAAAAGATTCTACAAAAATATGCTGGCTTTTCAGTTAAACTTTAAAACTCTCTCTCTCTAACCACTAGACGCATAATTTAACAAATAGTTTTGGCACCGAAAATTATGAAATCAGTCAGATTCATCCATCTTCTTCCCGAACAACTGAACTGACTTTTCCTATCAGCTTGATTTCAGTGTGAGTGCATGGGATGATTTCAGAATGTTTCCAACACTGAAATCATCTCGAGCGTTAAATAGAACATGGTCGGCTCCACTTGTTCACAGCCCTAAGGCGTATTCTCGCCGTTCCCCGAAGACTCCTGGGGGAATCGAAGGGAACCGTGAGGATAGAGGGAGTCACTCCACGCGGATAGCGCGGACTCCGCGTACAGAAAACAGCGAGAACCCGGGGAATGCTTTAAAAACGGGTTTTGTTCGAAAACAAAAATGTAATTGACGAAATTAGTCTGGATCCACTTGTTTTTTGTTTTGTTTATTCTGATTGTTTATAATTAATTTTGCATTGCACCAATTTTACATTGCACAGTTTTTGCACCAAAAACTGATTCCCCTCCGAATCTGAAAGGAGTCCTTTTTGATGATGGTGATGATAATCGGAGCATTCCGCGTCCACGGGGAGTCACTACGCGTATTCTCGCGAAAAAAAAAAGCGGGGACTCCTCAAGTCGAGTCCTCGGGGGACGGCGAGAATACGCCTGTAGTCACCAATTACATTAACAATCAGCAGAGTTTCACGTTGTTTTGCCCGTTATTTAGTTGTTTATTATTTTGCTCGTCCGGTTCCGTAATCCTTTTTCGAAATTTGTGTGTATGTAGCCTATGTTTGTTTTTTCTTATTTGTTATTTCATTTTTGCTATTATGGTAATTGTGTTGCGAGAGCAACACTTTAGTTTTGTCGTGTTTTTTTCCTAGTCGTCCGATTTCATCTTATTTCATCATTTTGGTAAGCTCCGTAAAACTCTTTCCTGGGGCCAAAAAGGAAGGATTTTGCTTGTCATTGAGCAGAGCCTACGGTGTGTGAATAGAAGTGGAGTTGTACAGCCCATATCAGAGACGACTATCTGAAGTTATGCAGCCAAGCTTCCTTTTCATCAAACCGCGTTTCTCCTTTCGAGTGGAAAGCTCCGTTCTAGCAGGGAAACAGACAGGCACCAGTTTCAAACTGAAGACATACTAAAATCTAAAAGTGTTAAGTAAGTGCGGCAGTTCCGCAGCCCACAGCCAACATATCTTCGTTGAGTGATAAATAAAAAAAATTACAGAAAGAAAAAACTCGCATTTCCCACGGGTACGAAAGTGCTGACATCTATTGTTTCTACCCATTTCTGTTCGTGATTTCTGCTCAGTTTATCCTTCCTTTTTCTTGCACTTAGGGTCGAGGAAGAGAAATGGTATCAGATGTGCCTCTTACACTTTGGAAGTTCTCACACAGCTAAAGAAATTGGAGCTTGTCCGTTGCTACTTTCTAAGTGGTGATATTAGAAAGTTGGCCTACGGCAGAACAGTCAACTTCTGAACTAATACAGATAGAATTTTTATTTCAACGACAATCGATAGGCCTTGATGAGCTGATCAAAGCAGTAAATGTCATCCGTTTGTTGGTAAAAAAACATTCCTTCATGAGATACAACACTTATAAAATTTCGAGGGGCTGACAACTTCAGTAGTAAGGTACATACTGAAACCAAAAATAGGCCGATCCCAAGTGTGAGACATGTATGAGAGTTATATGCAGCAGTCGGCTGTTATACCATAATCATCTTCGGCGGTGAGGGGCTTACAACTTTAGCTACTGTATTAAGTACCTATTAAGCCTATTATTTGTTTCCAGTGTATTTGATCGTAAGAACAATTTGGTACCATGTCTATCACGGGGAGAGGGACTTGTGAGTAAGAATCGGTATCTAGAGGAGGTTCATGAGGGGCTGGAAATTTGTGCAAAATGGTGAAAGTTTTATTCGATCTGTACGAATCTGAGGATAAGAAAATTTGTCTCCATGGTCTATTATTGCAACCTAAAATTAAGTGTTTACGTACCGGGTACCAATGATAATGTAAAACAATTAGGTAGTTTCGCAATTATTGATAGAGTGTCATCTCTGGTATTCTGATCCAGAAAAGTTACGGATAGCTTTATAACACCAACTAGATTATATAAGTTAATGTTCCCAGTTTTCATCCGTCACGATGTCAACGACTGAAAAGGATAAAGTTCAACTGGCTGTAAAGTCAATTTAGTAATGTCACAGTTTTCGCAATAATTAATTCAGTGGCATCTACGGTATTTTGATCCTGAAAAGTCACGGATAGCTTTATAATACTAAATTCAACTGCTGCAAAGTCAATTTAGTCCCTACTTCCGATATTCTCTTGTTGTTTTCAATGCTCATTGTTGCCATCATTTCAGAAAAAAAAATCTTTCTGGAACATACCATTTTGAAAACCTCGACGGGTTGACAAACCTCAGCGAAGAAACAAAACCAATGTGTTGCTCTCGAGACAGTTTCGTCGGCGAAGCCGAACAAAGGTTACTGCAAAACTTCACGTTCACCAGGCAATGTAGGTCTAGTTTGCAATTAAGCCTGAAGCTAATTTTCAAAGGATCCCTCGCGCTATTTACTTTTTAAGTTCCAGTATCTCAAAATAGTTGAAAGAATTGAAAACTTGCTCTACTTTCAACGGATTACTCACGGCTTTGGCTGTTTTAAGCCTTTGCAGGCCCGTTAGCTTCTAGCAAGGAAGGGAAAATTTTACGTATGCTAACCGGTTTTTATGATGAATAAATTTCGGAAGGTCGACAGCAAGATTCGCATCGAAGGTAGCAAAACAAGGCAAGTGAGAAAATCAGTGAGGTTTCATTAGTAAAAAAAAACTAGAAGAAATTTCCAGCTTGAGCCTGAAGAAGACCCTTGTTAAGAACGGCCGAAATATAGCTCTAAATAAAATGTAGCTGACGTGTCCGTTTTGCATTGTCAAACATGGTTCGTGGTCAGCTTGGGCTGATAGGAACATCTATAAAACGTACCGCATGAAATTCGGGTCTTCCAGGTTTAAGAATGGATGGGGTGATTCCAGAAGTACGTTGTATTAGTATTATAGGTAATTATTTAACTGTTTTTCGTTCATACTGCACTATTGAGCTTTTGTCCAACGCAACACAAGCCCGTCATCACCATCATCAAAAACATTCTCCCCTACTGATGGTTCCTGTACGATGCCAATTGGTTGTTGATCTCCAGAGTTTGTTATATACAATACAGTCCATATCTCCCATGAATCAGTTCCCTTTAGAACTCTCTTAGAAGGCATATGTCGCTATTAGATTGCATCCTGTCGAGCCTGGGAAAGTCTATCGATTTTGGATCGGGCCAAGCGAAGCACATTTCCGATCATTTTCGAGGTGAACCAAGAGCAAGTGCAAACAAAAGGTCAAGCTAACTCGGAACATGAAGAAAACTTGAGTTAACTGGCAGAGGGCGTCACGTATGGGGGGGGGGGGAGACGCCCCCCCCCCCAAATGTTGTCGGCAAAAAATAGCCGACGATTTTTCGTAAAAACAGTCGATTCTTTTTCCAGGAAACAGTCGATTTTTCGTGAGACATACAAGTATTTTCATTGTCGTAAATTTTGAGTATATCTCCCTCGGACAACGTTGAGGAAGAAAGGAACCTGCAGTCTATAGCCTATTATTATATATACCCGTGCCAAGAAGGGCCGAAATATCGCTGCCAAAGAACCGTAGCTGACGTATCTGTTTCATGCATTGTTTGAATATATTTCCCGTCAGCTTGGGCACAAGGAATATTTATAGAGGACGTCTACGTCTCCACTAAAGGCACCTATTCATCCAGCTCATCATTTGAAGGATGTTTTTCATTATTTGTGTAGGCCTAGTTAGAAATTAAGTCTCAATTGCCGTCCTTTATCTTGACTTTCATTTGTTTCTTTTACTCCGGTTCGCCCTGTGGCTTTGATGGGTCAGAAATTAAATTATATACAATGGTGTAACAAATAAAATGAGCCCATAACACTCATTCAGGTGTTCTTAGGAGCCCTTAATCAGCTAGTTTGACCGAGTAATAGTTTGCTATGATAGATTGATAGTTAAGTATCTTTATATTAATATAAAGATACCACGAAAATTCATCTCATCTGGGCGCTCACCCAGAAAAGCTAAATGGGGGGTTGGCAGTGCGCCCGGAAAAGTCAGTAAGGCGTCGCATGTTTCGAGAGGCAGGCTATTTCTAGTCGTTCAGATACGAAGAGGTTTTTTAATCATATTTTGTCAGAATGAGAAGTATGATTGTTAGATCTAAGCTTCCATGACCGACAGGAGACAAATCTTGAATTTCGCCCTGCAGCACACAGTTTAACCTATCTTTTACCACGATCTGTTGTCTACTAGTATCTCTCGATTCAAGTAATAATCAGGCTGATTTTGCGTGTGGCGTACCTTTCCAATAATTGGTTAGCTTCATGTAAAGATCCTTTGTATTTTAGTAGAAAAGCATTTAATAATAAGAATTTTTCTCCAGTCCGACGTTAAAAAATAAATCGGCTTCGTGAGCTATGAGCAGGGGCGTCGCAAGGGGGGGGGGGGGTGCAGCACCCCCCCACCTTTTTGAGATTCGGTAAAATTTTGGGCCGGAGGCCCAAAAGTTTACTAAAATTGTTCGGTATTTTTTCGATAGCAGAACTGTTCGATATATTTACGGGGATTCGGTAGTTATAAAGAATCCTAAATAGGGTAAATGTACAAATCTCTTCGGTATAACGATCGGGATTCGGTATAATTGCCAGTATTCGGTAGTTATCACGAATTTGGTGAGAGTATTTACTAAAATCATTTGGTCATTTTTCGATGCCGGAACTATTCGGTATATTTATGGAGATTCCGTGGTTACACAGAATCCCGAATAAGCTATTGGTTCAAAGTTATTCGGTATCATGATTAGGATTCGGTAATTTATTCAGTATAATTTCCAGGATTAGGAAGTTAACCACGAATCCTGACTTTGTTCCAGTTTCGACGAAAGTATACCGAATAAGAATATTGTTCGGTAGTCTTTCGACACCAAAACAATTTAGTATAGTAACCGGGATTCGGTAGTTATACCGAATCCCGGACATGCTACCGGTCTAAACTTATTCGGTATAATAACTGGGATTCGGTAATTTATTTGTTACAACTGCCAGGATTCGGAAGTTACCACGAATCTCGAAACTCAGAAGAGGTCGAGTGAAGCACTGGTCGCAGACAAAAGGGATGATCTATGATACCATCGATAGTCCTTACTTTTATTTTGGATCCCCAAAAGAATATCTAATCATAAATATTTCGTAAATTCCGCCTGCAGCACTTTTCGCAATATTCTCTATTTTGTGGAAGGGCACGATATTGACGGAGGTTTTAAGCCAGTTTTAGGATTGAGATTTTGAAACATTAAAAGCTAGAATTTGGATGGAAATTAAATTTGGGAGGAAAAATAAAACAAAAATTTCGCCTGCGGCGCTCACTTTATGTGATTATGGGTGGTATATTAACTAGACTATAGTTGCTGCTGCTGCCGGAACGTCGCTCCATCCGGTTTCTGGAACTTCTTAGAGTATCGGTATTTAATCAACGGTAAATGATAGAATTTGTCAGAGAAGCAGTTAAATTTTAGCATACAGAAAAAAGGGATTTCAAAAATTTTCGCCTGCGGCAATTTAGTTTTCTATTGGCTATAATAGATAGAAGTTGTTACTGCAATCATGCCCGGTAATATATTCTACATGTGGGCTTCGCCAAAACGACGCCTAATAGTTGGCTTATCGTCTTCATGCTGCCCTTTATTGTTATTCTTCCTACGTAATCGTTTCTGTTCCAGAATTTAAAGCTTGAATTCTTAGTTCTAGGATTCGGCAAAATTTTTGAAAGATTCGATAAAATTTTGGCTCTGCACCCCCCCCCCCCCCCCCACCGAAAATGCACTTGCGACGCCCCTGGCTATGAGAGAAGATTAAATGACGGGTCTGCTTATTGCAACACGTCATTTGATTTTTATTTTGTGTTTGAACTCTAAATTCAGAACAAGTCAACTCCATTTCATTTTTTTTTTCTGGATGATCAGTACTTCTTTTTTGGAAAGGCTCGAACTGAAGCACATTATCCAACTTCCAGCTAAATGTCTCAAATTTGTATGGAATCATCGTGAACAAAGACAGACGGGCAGATCCTGCTAAGTGGCCCTTACCTTCATTTGGGATCGAAATGGTGTTCTGATCATACAGGATTCCACAGAATTTGCCTGCGGCGCCTTTCATAGTAGACTCTATGTACTGGAAAGTCGCGTCATTTCATTCGGATTTTAGTCTTGGAATTTCGGGGCTTGGGCCGCATTAAAAGCTATATAGATTTTGTTGCGGGGTAGTAGAGTATTGCCCCAAAAAAGTCAGGGCCTACTTAAACAAATTTGCCTGCGGCGCTTATTTTCGTTCTGTCTAATATACAGTTTTGCCGATATAGTGCTGTGTTTCTTGGCTATTGTTTCTAACTGGTATGACTCTTGGTCCCTGCCAGTCGTATATTTAAGATACCCACCTCCCACGCCCAAGCCCTTCAAACCACTTCTGAGCTCCGAGATACGACTAGGCTTCAAATCTTCAGTCTCGAACGCTAGCACTGCTTGCAGTTATCACGAGTTTTATTATCACATACGAGACGAAAAGTTGAAACGGGCGGTGCCGGCGCCTTGCCCCCCCCCCCGCACCTCGAGTTTTGGCTAGCGACGCCCCTGACTAGGGTTGAAATAAAAATAAAATTGATTGATTGAAAATTGATTAATTGATACCCTCATTGCCTGTGGTTTGTGGGGTGCCACAAGGATCCGTCCTTGGACCTCTGTTTGTTCCTGATATTTGTCAATGACCTGTCATGAGCTATCAGAGAAGTGAAAAGTAAGGTGAGCGATCTATTTTGTGGTGAAAAAGACATCACAGTTCCAATGTTTGCTGATGACACTGTACCAGATGTATAGCCAGAACCGAGACACTTTTAATGGGTTTATGTGAGCAATCACTGGAAGAAGTGTCGCAATGGATGAGAGTGAATCAACTACAAACAAATCCTGCTAAGAGCTCTTTCGTGATATTCTCGCGCACGGCGAACTATTATCCCTGGATTCAGTGTATCAAATTTACTGAAGGTGAAATACAGCGAACACCAACGGTTAAGTATCTCGGAGTGAAGATTGATGAAACTCTTTGCTTCAAGAGCCATACCAATGCTGTTTCCAAAACTTTATCTCGAAACCTGGGTATGCTACGAAAACTCAAGTTCTACCTTCCCCGGCAAATACTGCGGCTTGACAATCCATCTTATTCTTATACCATCTTATTCATTAGTTTGGCTTGGGACGTTTCCTTCCATTTTGACACCGATTAGAGTGCTGCAGAACAAAGCAATCCGGACAATATGTGGAAAAGAGTCGCGTGAATCGGCAAGAGAAATTTACCGTGAAGTTAAAATATTACCGGCTGTTGGTCTACGTGATCTGTATACGCTATGTTTTATGTACCAATATCAGAGGAATACTTTACCGTCGTGTTTTGTTGTTAATTCTGATGTTCACAGCCACGACACGCGTTCGAAAAATCATCTTTGTGCTCCATCGGCTGTGACGACTAGGTCTAAGTTTTCAATCATTTATACAGGGATTAAACTGTGGAATGGGTTAGAAAAGGAATTATTGGAAAAAGAAAATATGAATGAGTTTAAAAATGAGATTAAAAATAAAATGTATGGTAAGTATGATTCCTAGTAAATAGATTAAATTAGTAGATTATTTTAGATTAAATTGATAGATTAATTTTTTTATTTTTTGTTATATTTGCCCAGTTCGAGGAGAGAATTGGGAGAGTTTTGGATTGTTTGTGGTTAAAGGTTGATTCCACTGCTGACAAAGTTATGTGATCGGTATTGTGGAATTAGTGGTCACCCCCAGGACAACCTTGACGCCTGGGTTCTCGGGTGACTGGTTTATTTGAAGATGTATCGTTTAGTTTTTACGTTTTTTGTTACAAGTTGTTTACTGTTATTTTGTGTAAAATAAAAAATAACCTAGCCTAACCAGGACATGGAGATCCACGGCCCCTGGGCAGTTCACACAGTCGGGGCCTCCTTTTTATGGATCTTGCCTTCCGGCCAAGTGCCATATTACGATCACTTTTCCGTCGGTCTATCGGACAGCCTGGTGATCTCGAGATGAGGAGATATGCTAAAACTTGGAAATAGTAACTTCCCTGATCCGACCATCGTGGGGGGGGGAATGGAGGGAGGGGAATCCGGATTATTGATGTATGTATAACTTTTGAACGGGGGATCGGACCTCCATAGAACTTGATATCTGGAAAGACTTCGTGTCTCAGACGTCGCACTTCAAGACCGGAACGGATCCGGTGACTTTCGGGAAGTTGGAGGGGGGACTGGAAATCGCGTGACACATTCGGAGTGGGCGGATCGGGATGAGACTTGGTGGGAAGAACAAGCGCAAGCACTAGATACATAGTTGACAAAGCCGGACCGGATCCGGGTACTGTGGGGGGAGTTGGAGGGAGGGTCTCGAAATTCGGTGATCCAAAGTTAAGGTGCTTCCAGATATGCTAGGAGGACGAAACTTGACAGTGCAAAACGGATACGTCACCTGAATTTTATTAGAGCTATATTTCGGCCCTTCTTGGCAAGGGTAGTAAGCAGCTCAAGTTGGAAAAACAAACTAGCGGGAAAAACCACAAGTTCCCACACTTGTGTTTCCCACAAATTCGTTTTTTTCTTCCTGCCAAATTTCACACAGCTTCTCGTTACCTGGCGTCTACAAGACATAGTTTTTGTACAACGATAGTTGATCTTATTCGGGATTCAACAACTTTACAAAAAAAAATCATTCTGGCTTGACGATCGGTTACAAACAAAGTACGTACGTGCTTGAAAACGCAACCAGTACACATTTACTAACATATTCTATAACTAATCAAACCTTCACTAAAATAAACTAAAAATTAATGATTAATTTGTCAATTTGTCCTCTCTCGTCTTCCAAAACCTCCACTCACCAACTACCCTCAAGGAGATGTTTCTTTAACTGATTTTTAAATTGCGGTACACTTTCTGCTTCTCGAATTGAGTCTGGAAAAGTATTCCAGACCACCGTACCTGAATGTCTTGCCACATGGCTAGAACGATGGCTCACTTACCAGGTCTTCAGCATGCCTCGTAGCATGTCCGTGATAAAATGAGTTAAAACGAAAAAAATACTGAAAACACCAGGCGCGAAACCATTCAGACTCTGAAACACAAAAATACCAATTTGGAAACACAAAAATACCAATTTGGAAATTACCAATATACCAATTTGGAAATTACCAATATACGCTTGCTTGTGCTCTTGTGAAAGGAAAGTTGCGTTGTTTAACACGAAGAAATACTGGGTTTACAGTGTGACTTAACAATGAAACTAGAAAAGTTCACAACGGAAAAATCCTGCAACAATTTGTCTGTTGAAATCGCGCATCTTTGTTTCTGTCTGTCGAAATCGCGCATTGTTGTTTCAAATGTTTAAACTTCTGACGGTGTAGTTCCTTCCCCGACTTCACCAGGAAAATCGTCTAAGCGGTGATCATTCATCCTAGCTACTTTCGTGTTTTGGCTACTTTCGTTCCAAATATGTCCAAGTACTGATTGATTGGTGATAGCTTCAATATATTCAATATTTTTTTCTTCTTCTAGACAAATCAGCTACGCCGAGCAGTACAAAGAGTATGATCCTCTACTAATACCATGCGAGCCACCTAATCCCTGGGTTTCAGATTCGACGGATTTCTGGGACCACGAGAAGCATGCGTGAGTTTTAGACAGTTTTAAATTCAGTCTTTATCATGTGTCTTCGTTCTGCAACCAAGGTCTAGCTATGACCCACCGTGAACTATTTTTATAGAAGTTGATTTTTGGTTTGTTTTCGGAGTGCGACATTGTGACATTTTGCATTATGACATTTTGTTTTTTGTTATTGTGTTATGTTTCCCGCCATGGCCCTTGGGCTTTATTGGGAATAAATTCATTCATCCATTATGCTAACATACATTGATTCTTATTACCTTAAATTGCCCTAAATCGCACTTCCAGAGAGACAAGGTGGGGTGATCCTCCTGCATGTAGAGTCTCTCGTTTCTATATCGGACTTTAGTAATTGTGCATCAACGAATTCGGACATTCTTATTCCGAATTCGGAGAGTAAAATTCCTATGGAGGACTAAAACGCTAGAATGCAAAATATTGCAGATTAAGAGCGTGTTCCACCCTTCTACAAATCGTAACTATAGATACTATTTCCGTTCCAACCTCACCAAAAGTTACTACACTGACCGTTCCAACCTTCCCGGAATAGTAACTAATAGTAACTATTTGCTTACCACACTCGGGAGTGTAGTAAGCGTAGTAACTACGGACCTCTGTAACATGATTGGTTGGATTCGCCCGTGGCATGATATTCTGCTGGAAAATAGAAAAATCGTTCCAACCTTGACGGCAAAAAGTCAGAATTAGTGACGTCATGCTTAGTAACTACAGTAAGTAGGATGGAACACGCTCTCTAAGTCATCTGAACGCGGAGAGTCTTTTCCGGGATCCCAAAACGTAACTGGAGGGATAGCTATGACATCGCAAAAGTTGTCCGTCTGTCCGTCCATCTGTGATCACGATAACTCTCGAAGGGAATGAGATATTTTGACGAAACTTGGTGTGAAACTTGGTTCTTGGGTCACGAGTAAGGTCGAGTTCGTAGGTGGGCTTTGTAGCCCTACATTTAGGGGCGGAGGAGGGTGTTTAAATTAAGGGGCAAACAAAATATTTTTAAACAGCTAATGTGATAGTCGATTCCGGGGTAAGAAGACATGCTAAACAGCATTTTCTCGCCGGATAAGTAGTTCACCCGGAATCCGGCCAAATCCAGAAAGTTTGTTAAAAGTAAAAGTTTTATTTGAAGTTGATTAGATGTTTGATTTAGGGTAAGCAGACATGCTGAAGACTTATGTGAATAGCATTTTCTACCCGGGCAACTAGTTCGCCCAAAATCCGGCCAAAACCAGAAAATTTGTTAAAATCAAAACTTTTTCTTGAAGTTGATTAGATGACAGATTTAGGGATAAGAAGAGATGCTGAGTCTGTATATGGCAATCATTTTTTACCCGGACATATAATTCGTCCGGAATGCGGTCGTATCCGGAATTGTTTTTATAAGTTAAAGGACCCCTCTTGCCTATTCTGCCTTTTATAATATACTTAGCTCTTAGCTCCGATACAAGCTTCTAAAATCCCCACCTTTTTCCATTGTTTCGTTTCGTAACTACGAATTTTTCGCGCTTTTTCGGCCTTTTCGAGTTTTCACGTGATCCAATGAAAAGTTTGCCGGAGTCTTCAACGTCAGCTGACAACTCTTGAACATATATGGATGTGATAATCTTCTGTTTATTACTTCTTTTATTTGCTTAGTTTTATCACTTTTTGACAAAGACACGTTCAGTTTTCAAATGTTTTGCGCCCAGCCGCCGCGTCGGAGAGCAGGAAGGCTGGATGTAGTCGACAAGCGCTAACAAGAGAATCGCTAGTTCTAGGTGGAAAGTAATGGTACTTCAAAAAATATTTCTAGTAAGATAAAAATATCATTTCTAGTAAGAGAAATGCTTTAATGTTTTATTTGAAGTTGATTAGATGTCCTAGCGTATCCCCTTATCCCTATTAGATGTGGGATACGCTGAATTCGTTTCTGAATTTTCTTTTTTGCTGGACAAGTAGTTCACTCGCAATTCGGCAGAAACCAGGAATTTGGCAGAAGTAAAACAGGAAGTTTCGGTCAGTATCGTCAAAATAGATATGGCTTATATAGGTATATCTGAACTTGGTTTTCTCTGATGATTAGTCTGGCGAAGACTGGATCTAACGAAAACAAGACCCAATTGTCTGGATTAAATATTAGATTTTTGGGATCCCATCAAAAACTTTGGTCTTGTTTTTCAGTGTTCCATGCTTGGTTGATAGACTGGCACCCCAGCCTAGCCGACATTCCTTGGCTGGCAGATGTTGTGTAAAAAATGGGGAACGCTACACGATTTTGCGTGTCATCCTTGCGCGGGGGCCATGCTAATCTTCCCTGTGTGGTTCCAGTTATAGTAATTATCATCCATTCTCAGTCTTTTAATCTCATAAATCAAACGAATTCATTTCGTTTAATTTTCGTCATTACAGATAGGCTCAAAACATTTTTTGTCTGCTTAAAATAGAATCTACTCTCTATTTCCTGACACTTTTCCTTTAATCATAGTGTCATAATTGTCTGATAAAACTGCACATACATAGTCTATATGTCTAAGGTCGAAGCACCCCTGAACCTCAGGAAGAACGAGAAACGTCGCCTGAACGGTGACTCAAATTCTGTGCTAACTAACCAACGGCATTCGTTGGGGACAGCTGTGGTGACACTTCGGTCTCTTCCGCTAGGTATACGGCGATTCTTCATCGATGCGAAGAGTTAGTCATCAGGAGTATTCAATCAGTTGTTAATTGCCAAGTCTCAACCCCTTGCTCCCCATTCACAATTCCTCCAATGGGCAGAAAGAATTATCCGGGAAGAAATTAGCAAAGGCATATCTGTGAGCTTTAGACACTATCTTGTAAACAATTAATCCTTGCGGTTAATTTAGACATTTATTATTTTTAAATTTATGGAGGACAAAGATGTTTCATGCCTGACATCTTTCTCGTTTGGTGTGTGTCCCACAATAGAAAGTCGACTTGTATGAAGCAAAAGCTAGACTAAATTGGGATTAAGACTCTTGGATCACAAAAAATCAACGAAGAAACGAACGAAAATGAAGTTTGAAAATGTGGGTTCGCAAGCTGCGATAAAAATCCGACGAGGGTTTTTCCCTGTCCGAAATCATTAGCCAACTTATCATGAATACGCGAGATATGTCGCCTGCTCCCTAGGTGGAATGACAATATATTTTGTGCGCAAATTGCCCCTAAAAAAACCTTTGACAGGAATGCTCATCTTGGCTTAAAGCTAAGATCCTAAAGACCTGGAAACTAGCAGGGATTCCTGGCAAGGTAAATGGTAAAGCAGTCAATGAATGTGAGGTACTTTTTATAGTGAACGAGATATACATCAGCAGGAAACACTATTCGTATAAGATAAGATAAGATAAATTTCCGTAAAAGCACAAACAGCCATGGAAACAACAACACAACATCAAAACGAAACCAAAACCTAAACCACTATTTACAAAAAACTTTCCCTGTGAATCATGGCTACCTTTAGGAATCTTCCCAGATTTCTAATACCTCTAAAAGTTCTGCTTTTCAAAATTTGTTTAAACCTTTCCTCCCCCCAAATCATTTCCCCAAATATTTCCTTCCTCAGGTCTTTTAACTCCTGGCACTCACCCATTAAATGGAAAATACATTCATTCATTTTACCACACATCGGACAGAAGTAAGGACCACGAAGCACTCTAACCTTACACAAATATTTCCTTCTTAATCCTACCGGTAAACAATCTGCCCTCACGCTAATTATCAGTTGAATTTGGTCGAAACGAATTCCCGCCTTTAAATAAATCCTTTGAATCTGATTCAATCGAACTTTAATATGATTCAACCAAATCTAGGAACTTGATTTCAATCAAACGAGTCATATTTCATTCGCTAGCTACACCCTTCGTCTAGCTACACCCTGAAGATGGTCCTTGCCAAGAAGGGCCGGCATCGTTGGACGGAATCTCATCTGACTTATCGCTCTCGCACGATCAAATTTCATTTTCATTTTCTTCATGCTTATCCTCGCTGAGAGTTAAACGATAGGCTAACCCAATCTTTCGTGTGGAATAAAACAAAAACAAACAAAAAACGCGATTAGCAATTAGCTAAAGGAACCAGTAAAATGCGGCTGATAATGATCCAAGTTTTATATGTGATGAAGCTCGTAGGCCGTAACACAAATCTAAACAAGTAACTTAACCTAATTTGGCTTATAATTTAAGCTACTTTTCCCCAGAATAGTTTAAAAATAGGTTTGGGACAGAATATCTTAACCCCTTTGAGAATTATCTTCCTTACAACGGCCAGACAGACAGGTAGACAATGAACTTTATGAAGTCTCCAGGTATCCTGTCACTAAGATCTTGGGATCCCGAAAATTTCCCTATGCCGGAAAGCTAACTATGGGCACCAAAAGCCCCCTGCTTGGATGAGAGTGACTGAATCATATTCTATTCTTTAGGAAGGAACTGACCAATAAGAGAGTGAGACGATGGGCCTTCAGTTTGCACGAGCTGCTCCACGACCCACTGGGAAGAGACCATTTTGTAAAATACTTAGAGAAAGAATTTAGCTCAGAGAATTTACGGTAAGTAAATTCGTCCCTCTTCCTTCACCGACAGTGACTTCAGTAAACCGCAGACGACTACTAGCACGGGATTTTTCAGCTATTTTTCACTTGACACTATACAGTACAGGTATGCCTGTTTAAACTTGTCTCATAACACATTCAAATAGAAAGGACAAATAACAAACTGATATACAGTAGCGGTATGCTTATTTGGACACTTTTTTAACTGTTCCACTACCTTGGCTTTCTTACTTGCATATAAAAAAGTAAAATGGAAAAGAAAAATAACAAACTTGATATCAGCTAGCAGCCAACTCTTTCAGGGTTATCCTGGCACAAACTTGAAGCAGAAATTCAATTAACTTTCTTTGATCTGAATTTATTAAAAAGGGCATTCCTCTTTTGAAGGCATCTGACGGTTCGGACCGCCATCTTCTCCACTGAAGGTGCGTTCCTCCCGGCAAGCTTTTCAAATTATAAAAAACAAAACAGAGGTTTCAGCTGGTGAATTAGTGAATTAGCAAAATATTCAAAAAGTGACAAAAGCGTGAGTGATTATTACTAGTATTTATAGGAAAAAATGCCTGGTTTGGGTTTTAGTTTTGTCTTAGGCAATCGTTCACTGTTAGCAGACGTTCATATAAGCATACCTCTACTGTACATCATTGCAAATTTTTTAAGTTTAACTGAAAAGGGCAGAGATGGGACAGTCTTTTTACCCCTCACTAATTCACTTAAAGAGGCTGGAAGACCCGATGAAAATGTGTTACTTCGTCGCTCCGCTATTCACGAATAATCAGTTTTCAAATAGTGGAATTTCCCTGTCAGATTTGTTGTACTACCTACTTCGTATGCTTGAAGGAAAAGATTTATGAAATTTTTTCGTTCCGGCACTAAGCAATCTTCGACAAGCTTCTCACCGCACACTTAAAAGTCGCGTTTGTGTTCAGATTCAAATATCCCGCGTCATAGTAGAATTTGCGCTGTGAGGACAGCCGTAGATATTCTGAACCTCAGTACTAGAGCAGATGGTGGAAAATAAGAAAATCTCTTAGCAGAATCCAAATAACTCAGTGTACTCAACTAAATGATACGAAAATAAGTTTACTTTTCAGTTAAACTTTAATTATCTCCCTCGTTCTTGTCCAAACCGAAAACTAGTCCAGAAACTCGGCGTCCAAGATGTTATTCAGTCATTGGAGAGAACGTCAACATTTATAATGTCTATATCTCATCATCCAGCTCGTCGTCTACATTATGTTTTCCGGGAATCCTAAGCCCAATTCGAAATTCATGTTTATTTCTCTTTGTGCTGTTTTGCCTTTGTTTTCTCTGACTCCGCTATCGCCGTGTATTTGGTGGGGCAGAAATGTGAATATACAATATACAAAATACACTGAAATGTTGACTCGTCTAAGGGATTTTGTATTTTTTCACCCGGGGCGTAGTATAACGTATTAATAACGTTAAAGGATCATTTACACGGCGGGTATTTTTCCCCGGAGACGAGAGAGGAAAGTGTTCACACGGTACCCGGGTATTTATCAAGGGAGAGTACTGTCATGTGGCAATAAATTCCAAGGTTATAAAGATCAGGGTATCTCTTTACAATTGACAGTAAAAATACGAAAAAGAGATGCTAACGGGTTTAAAACTAAAATAAACCTAGACCTTTCGAGTTCTTTTTCGAGTCGTTACATCAACTACCATTCTTGGTATTTCCAACTTGTGTATTTATTTCAAACCAGTGCAGACAACACAACACTATAACAACACTATAACAACAAAGTGCAAGTCGGTATTTCAAGCCTTAGGCTAGGTTTTGTTATTTTGTGTTATAAATCTTAGTTAATTACCAAAGCGTCATTATGCAACTGGAATCTGTGACACTCTTATGCCATTGGAAAGATTGCCATTATTTTGCTAAATTGTAACAATTGCTCGTTTCCTTTAAAGCCGCTTCCACATTGACGCGTCGTTGCGATGCGCTGCGTATGCGTTTATCTTGCGCTGCTTACAGGTTGCGTGGCATATCTTTCACACCTGCGCGACGAGCTTTCAGGCTGGATGTGTATTTACACTTTCCTTTCTCGGTTTCTTATGCTGAATCCTTGTTTCTTTTATCATTGATAAGTTTTCTTCATCGTTAGTAGGTTTTCTCCCGTTTGTCCTGAGAAACTTCCATTTTTCACTAAAAAATCTGATGCGTTGCGTTTTATTTGTCTGCGTAGGCTCTGCGTTGCGTCATCGCAAGAGCGACGCAGAGGTTGCGTAGTTCATTGTGAGAGCCTCAACGCGTCAGTGTGAAAACGTTTCAAAGGATATTTGGGCACGTCTACGTGCCTTCTCTCCTTCATTGTCACTATTTTTAGCTTTTGGGAGGCAGTCCAAGATCTGAAAGAATTGCCTCAGAAAGATGTTTCTACTCGGTCAAGGGAAATCTGGTCCGAATTTCTCGGAGCAGAAGCCACATGTCCTGTAAATATCGATTCCAAGTCCCTGGAGGCAACACGACTGGCACTGGACAATCCAGACAGATGGAGCTTCGATCGAGCCGCGGTGAGTAAACTTACGGTTAATATTTTTTTAGGAAAGATTGTGTTTTTGGGATCACAAAGCGTTAGCGACATATATTAGTGATCTATGACGTCGTGAAGTTTTTCCGCCTGCCAGTCCATCCGTCTGTTAGAACAATAACCCTAGAAGGCGTTGAGTAAACTTACGGTGAATATTTTTTAGAAAAAGATTGTGTCGCAAAATAAGTTTCTGGGATCCCAAAACAAGTGACGGGATATCTATGACTTACATGAAGTTTTTTAGAACGATAACTCTCGAAGGCCTTGAGATATTTCAGGGATAATATTCTTTAGAATGCGAAGAAAAACATTTCAACACTAAACTAAAAAACTATCCGTCCGTCCGTCTGTTAGGATTCGGTTGATTCGGCCTTAAGTTATTTTAGGGATAATATCCTTAGAATGAGAAGAGGTCGCGTCATAGAATGAATTTGGGATCACACAACATTAGCGACGGGATACCAATGACTTCGTAAAGCTCATCCGTCTACCCATCCGTCCATCTGTTAGAACGATAAGTCTCGAAGGGGTGGAGGTATTTTGTTCAAACTCGCTGTGATGATTCATATTGCCAACGTGCATGTCGTAAGGTGTACAGGTCATTCGGATCATAGATGGGGTTGTAGCTGTATGTTTCGGAGCTATCAGTTTGAATAAATTTTTTTCATCTGATTTTCTTACTGACCTACTTGTATTTAGTACGACACGAACTGTAATTGTAAACATGCCATAAGCTAGCCATCCTGTTTCGTACAAGGTCTCCAGGAGCATACTACTAAAAACATCTCTACAAAAAAAAATTATTCATCCACCTCACCATCTATATGTTTTTCATGATTTTTTAATAATTAGTAATTCAGTCGAAATTTTCGTACTTTTTTTTGTTGATTCTTACCTCTGTTATTTCCCTTTTTCTTTTACTCCAATGTGACCTTGTGCATTTGGTTTGTCGTAAATTAAATATATGTACACATTTAACGGTTTGCCACCCACTCGAAACGATACTTAGCACGACCCCTGGCAAGTCTTGGCGAAGCCGTTAGAGCACTTTTTATGTTTACTAAAGACCTAATATGACAGGGAAGATCTGCAAAACCGGTGACCACGGGTGAGTCCATTCAAGCTTTCATGCTGAGGACTAAATCCACTCCGTATCCAGCCTTAGTCCTAATCTAGGTCCTAGTACTGATCTAATCTTCAGCTTCTGCTTAACACAAATCTATCTTGTGTTGTCAAAACCAGCCAAGATTTCAAGCATGAAGCATTCCTACATACATTTCTACATAAGAACCAATCTAAACAAGAATATAAATGGAAATTAAAGTAGACAATAGTCGAAAGGATCAACCTGCTACATGCTGATATGTGAAACTCACAGACATCACGTCGCTAATAATTCAGTGAGGAAATCAAGAATCCCGTCATCACGGAATCGAATCCAGGTGGGCGCAAAGGGGTTAGGAGGTTACAAGCAATAGGATGAAGGAAGTGAACTGTTTTTCTATGAACTGAAGGAAGTGTTTTTTTTTTAGTGTCTAGGGCACTACATGTGTGTTTGGCTCACAATTTCAGGCACGGGCGTGGAATGAGTGGAGGATTTGATCATAGGTAGAAAATTTAACCCTTAGCTTCACTAGCGCAATGATTCGCAACGATGCTTTCGCATATCTTGTGCTTTAAGCAGAGACCGCATATTTTGAGGGCCTCTGTATACCCACTTTAAAATTCATTATTTTTCTAGGGCCACGTATACCATTTAATGCGAAGTGATAGTTACTCCAGATTCCTACGATCGGAAATGTATAAAGAACTTCTAACAGGATGTCGGAAGAAGGTAAGCTGTATTGCCCTTGTCTGGTTAGGATAGTACCCCCCCCCCCACCCACACCTCAAAGAATCCCAAGGGTGGGGCTGAGTAGGGCACTCTGCTAACGAAACCTCTTCTGTTGGGCCCCTACCAGCTATTTTATCACTTGCAAGTTTCATAAGGCAATGTAGGCTTTTCAGCCAACGAAGCGGCCATTAGCGCCATTAAGAATGATTTTGTCCTTCAAGTTAAAACATGTGACTAGGCCTGACATGTTGCAGATATGCCCGCTTGCTTCTTGGAAAAAAATAACATAATCAAGAATTATTTAAAAAACTGCCTCGGTATAATAGTTCCGAGTTTCCACTGTGGATAGTCCCCGTGACATTGAGCGTGTTCCACCCTTCTAACAATAGTTACTATTAGTTACTATTTCCGTTCCATCCTCGCGAAAAGTTACTACGCTGACCGTTCCAACCTTCTCGGAATAGTAACTAATAGTTACTATTTGCTTACCATGCTCGGGAGCGTAGTAACTACGCATCTCTGTAACGTGATTGGTCGGATTCAACCGTGGTATGGTATCCTGCTGGAAAATAGAAAAATCGTTCTAGGCTTGACGGCAAAAAGCCAGAATTCGTGACGTCATGCGTAGCAAACTACGGTAAGTAGGGTAGAACACGCTCATAGTAGTCTGCAGAGCGCGGCCGAGCTTCATTTGACACGAATGATGCGGCAAAATTGGAAACAGTGTGATAAGTCGAAGCGTTCTTTGTGTCAAACGAGCTCGGCCACGGCTATGCGGGCTACTATGGCTCGCGGTGTTTACGCAGTGAAAAATCGTAATTATACCAGGCCAAATTTTAAATTTTCTCTTCGTTACGTTATTCTATTTTCTTGATTCATGTCAAATGCCTACGCAACATGTCAAGTGTAAATACATGCTTTAACAAATCGTCTCCCGGCTATTCAGTTCAGTTTAGGACATCAAACAGTTCAAATCCGCAGCCTGCTAGTAAATACGTTAACTTTTATTTTCTTTTATTCCAATAGTAGGTCTCAGTAATTTCATTTTCCCCGACTTCCAACCTTAGGGTTATGCTACGAAGTGACTGCAACAAAATATTAAGGTAGAACCCGAATTCTGCCTTCTTATTAATTTATGATCCTAATAGAATATTAGAGTAGAATCTGAACTCAGCTCTACAGTAGAATCTGGGCACATTATCAATATCTTTTCTCAGCTATGTCATTTAACCTTCTCTTACAATCACTGCTCGACCCTGCTCTGAACTTAGAAAATTTGTAATTAGACCCCTGCACACAATCCTGGTTCAGCCCAGTTCTCACCATACCTTTCACCACGTACCATTATCGTAATTTACGATGAAACCTTAAAGGACGTGTCCCACCTGAATTACCCCTCTGAAGTTGGGATTAGAAACCTTCCCAAAGACGCTAATTTCATAGTTTAAAGGGCATCTCGCACTATGTAGTGTTTCTGCTCAGGTGTTCTGAAAACATTTGACTACTTTGCAACTAACGCTTACAGAAAACTATTCACGGCTTCTGTTGTTTTTAGCCTCTTTCGATGTCCCTTACCTTGAATGACAATCTTGGCAAAACTTGTATAACCGGTCTCTAGACGAACAAGCTCCTCGGAATTAAGGATCGGGCGCATAGTACTTAACGAAAGAGAATAAATGTGGCGAGCGTGATAATCAGTGTATTGTTAATAGATGAGACATGATACCTATGATATAAGGAATTTCGGGAACGACATGGAAATATTACTGAAGTAGAATGAATTACTGTCATACGGCGTGTCCTTTAAGATGGAATTGCGAAGGTGTATCAACAAGGCCGTGTCCAGGGGGGGGGTTAGGGGGTTGACCCCCTCCCCCCCCCCCGAACATACAACAATAATCATTTTTATAGGCCCTCTGATCTATGTGTTTTGTGTACTTTTTTGGCCGACCAGCAGGCAACCCCGCCCCGAATGGCAAAAACCCCCCGAAAAAAATTCCTGGATACGGGCCTGTGTATCAATGACGTGTAAACAGGGAGCAACAGACTGAGCAGACTCGGCCAGGATGTTGTCACCTGATGCTTCTGCCTTTAATTTTGCGGAGAGATGAACAGGTTTTCCTGGTCGAATTTCTGCACTTCCACCATAATGCTTTCGACAGGTGGCTAAGGTAGGGCTATCGAATACCAGATCCCTCCATATTTTAGTTCAGCAATGCCAAGTTGACTAGTTTCTTTATAGGACACGTCCTGCTTACGGTAGTAATTCATTCTGCTTCACTATTACTTCAATCCATTCTCATTTCCCCAGATTCTTCACTTCATAAGTGTATCCTATCTCCTCTATTAGCAATACACTGGTTATCACGCTTGCCAAGTTTGGTCTCTTTGCGTGACGTAACATGCGCCCGATCACTGTTTCCGAGGAGCTTATTCGTCCAGAGACCGCCTAAGCAAATTTGCCAATTTAGCCAAGATTGTCATCCAAGCCAAGGGACATGGAAAGAGACTAGAAGCCGTGTTTAATTTTCTGTGAGCATAGCTTAATTGTAAAGGGGTCAACTATCGCAGAACATCTGGGCAGAAACATTATGAAGTGCGACGTGTCCTTTTGAGTCCTCCCATGGCACGTTATCAGCACTTACCCATACATAAAGTAAAATAGATCAACACGTTGGATGGGCAGACAATGCTCAGTCTCCAAGCAATGGAAGTTTTCACTGTCTTTGGATTAGAAAGTGAAAGCCACTACTTGCCACTAATTACCTTATTTCACTATCTCTCTGTCATAAGTGTTGATAATGAGACAATGGGGGACATATATTCAAATAACGTATACAACGGATACGTCAGCTACGATGCTTCATCATTTCTGCTCAGATGTTCTGAAACAGTTGAATACTTTGCAACTAAGCTACGCTTATGAATGGCTGATGAAACATCGTAGCTGACGTATCCATTGTATACATTATTTGAAGATATGTTTCAAAGTCAGCTTGTGCTCCACGTATATTTATCTACGAAATAGGGGACTTTCAGAAAGTAGTCCGCTTAGAGCGCTGAACTGGAATCATGCGAATTCCTTTTGGGATCTACGGCAACATCCTCAATTACATACATAAAAGTTGATATTTTTTCAACTTGATGATGAAAGTGCAGAAAATACGGCCGGGAGGTCCTGATCGCGTATCCGCACCATAAAGGAGAACAATCTCAAACATTCCTTACGGAATTGACAGCCTGGCAGTCCACGACTGTCGAACCTAATTAGTCTGCTCGCTTACTTAGTTGGGCGATAAGCGTTAGGCACCAAAACTTTTTTGTACTGAAAACTGAATTAACCTTTCTAAGAATGTTCAACTTCCGTAACTGTTAATGGTTCCTAGCAG
Organism: Branchinecta lynchi; assembly: GCA_023053575.1. Taxonomy (NCBI): domain Eukaryota; kingdom Metazoa; phylum Arthropoda; class Branchiopoda; order Anostraca; family Branchinectidae; genus Branchinecta; species Branchinecta lynchi. The sequence goes on from JAKZAP010000003.1 coordinate 16,210,315, forward strand.
CCATGACCGCATCTTCGGTCCAAACCAATGATGTTCGGGGCTTACTAAGAGTTAAGTTACCGTACGCTCTTTGGGAAGAATACTGGTTATGTACACATAACGTAAAGACTGTCATAATCTACGTTAGCTTAAGCTTATCAGGACCTAAACACAGAACTGAAACTGTCGAGTTCAGTTTAAAACAAAAACCAGAAGAGAAAATCGATAAATTTAAAAAAAAACACGAAAACAGCGACAGACAAAACTTGTAAAAAACAAAACAAATGTATGTTAAATCTGTAAGACTTCAATAACATAAATAATACAAAAAATATGTAAAAAAAGATCGCCAGGCGTATAATAGGGAACAAATAAAAAAAAATCTTTGAAGTATGGCCGCTGTTTTTGTATTATTCGCAAATAAACATAAACAGAACGACGAATGAACGATCACTGATGTACCAATTAACGGCCCGAAAAAAAAACACGATACGGAGGAGTGTATCTTGGCAGTGTAGCAGTCATACTTGGTCAAGTTACGACCACAGTGCTTGGGACACTAGTGGAAAATTATTTTCCTAGTCCTGGCACGAACTTTTCCCAGTTTCTTGCAGAGCGCCTTCTCTTCGAAATAGCCCCACCAGGAATATTTCAGGACCGCAAGATACCAGAGGGGCATAATTCAGGTGGAGTCACGCATTTTCGCAAAGCTAAGGCTGCGTTCCTTAATGCTTACATAAATTATAGTAATTAAAAGTGTCTAGGGCCTGATACTGTCGGTTTACCCCATTCTAACTTCTAGATTCGCTGAGGTCGGAGCATACAAATTACCGTCGGTTCTTATCTAGCGATGTGATCTAATTCCCCATACAGGATTCGTTTTCTGTCCATGACCGGAATTCCGGCGTGAATTTTTGTTCCCCGGCTTGTCTCAGCATTGTCAATAACTTATTCGCCCAAAATGGCATACACTGGTGCCTTGACCTGTTTAAACTAGCGCGTTCTTCCATCCTCGTCGCTATGGTTCGGTCGAAAATTCGAAGGCTAAACATTTTCAGTTTCCGGAAACGTGATTATTTTGCGGCGTACTATCACATTCCAGTGAACCAATAATTTGTTCCGTTGGTCGGTTCAGAATCCGGGTCAGTTTTCCGGTCGGAAAGCACCAGTGCCAACCACCACTCGTTTATCTGGCGAAGCCGAGTTACACCCTAAATGAATAACACCCGATGGTAAATCCGGAACTGGAACCTCTATAACTGAAGTTTGTTCCTAACAAATCCCACCTTAAAGTCTGGTGCGGCGGGGGTGGGGGTAAAATTATCGTACTTTTTGGAACAGAAAAACAGAACAGACACAGACAGACATTTCCACATCAGAGCCTCGTTTTTGTTGCATGCTGCAGGTCCATTTGTCGGCCGATTCCGGACTGATTCTTGCTATATCCGTTTTTGCACTGCAGCGCTTCCGAGGAAGACGGCAGCGCTTCTCGAGAATCACGGACTTGCTCCCCGACCAAGTCCGCGCTTCCCTGCAAGATGCTGCAGCGCTGCCGCTTCAACGAAGAAGAAAGTCAATCCAAAAACACATATTATGCAAAAGCAAAGAAGTGCTGCAGCAGCGATGCAGCAGCGCTATTGCAACAAAAACAAGGCTCAGAGCTACAGCTAAGACAGATGTGCAGCTACGGATATCAAGTTTCATTTGGATCTTATCAAAGATCAGTGATATAAGACGTTAGAAAAAAAGTTTATAAATAAGCGCAACCGTATTTGGCGAAGTTGTAGATTCAGTCAAACAAATTTCTCTACTTTCTGCTTCTGTTAATTCAAGTTCATAATTTCGTAACGTTTTTGAGAAAAATCAAACCCTAGAAGTGCTTGAACTAAAAATATTCCAGCTTCTTTTGGCATTTCCTGCTTTAAATAAATAGATTCGTTCTCGTTGAGAAATGTCATAACAGAGTCTGCACCAAGAACTATCTTGATTCGCGTGTCAGTTTTGAATTCAACTTCAGCGGCTTAAATGAACAAAACTACATCTTCTATTTGCGGGATTTGGCGAACATCTGCCTTCGGCTCTAATCTCGAAGCGGTCCCGGACAGGGGCCTAAGTCGTAGACACCAAAAATATTGCGTGAACAAACAAATTGACACTTGTCTCGTCTGTTTTCTAAATTCGAAGTACGGTAAAAAAAAAAAAAAAAGCAAAGTTTGTTTTTGCTAAATTAAAAGGCTCTGTTAGGTTCCTAGGGGCCCTGCATTTCTATATCTCGGGTCTGACTCCATCACAATTCCTCTTTGGTCAGGGCTTCCTGCTAAAGTATCCCATCTGAAGGCCTAGCGACCGACGCTCATATAAAATAGACCTGTGGTAGGCTACTTGGAACGCAACCTACGAGGCTTTAACAACGTTTTCTTTCTCCAGACTTCAGTTAAAGGCATCCTGGCCATCGTCCCCTTTTCAAACAAATAACCCAGCATGACCACATCAAAGGTGACTTTTCAGACCTAGCTCACTCTTTTCTTAAATGTGTAGTTTGCAACCGCTTGACCTTGCTTTTAGAACTGGAGTGCCTTGTGTCGCTATCTGTTTCGTCATCTAAAGCGAGCATCGGCACCTGACAAGTTACATTTATGATCACTTGTATCGAAAAATTAAAATAATATAAAAAAAAGAGATATATTTCGCTGCGTATAATCAAGCGTGACATATTTTGCCGGCAGAGAGAGCGCGGCCGTGCTTCGTTTGACGCAAATGACGACACAAAATCTGAAACAGCGTCGTAGCGTTGTAAGTCGAAGCGTGTTTGTGTTAAATCATTCCAGTCGTTAATGTCTAAAATCCCAAGCTAGATTCCACGCAGTGAAACATCTTGTTTCTTCTACAGAAGCAATTTTTTTAAGTTTCTCTTCTTCTTATTATCTAATTTCTAGATTCAAGTGATTACATTTGCAACCTGTCAGGTCATATGTCATTTAATGGGACTTTCGAGTCGATGATGCTTGCTTTGCGTATGCGCTGCGCCAATCCTACCGCAAGGGCTTGCGCGTGAAGTGAAATTGCTAGTTCTTATGAAGGCTTGATTAATTTCTGTGGGGTTTATATCTGCTTACAAATTAACACTATAAACACTTGTGTATTATATTATACTGGTTCGTATTTATTACTATTTATGTGGGTTCAGGTTCGCTGCGGGTTCTGTTGCGCTAACACAAGCATAACAAGTGCGCAAGCGCTCAAACGCGGAGTGTGAAAGTAAAACATTTATCTGTATTGAAAATCCCAAAGGCCATAAACAGGATAAAAAAACAACGTATATAGAAAACTAAAACTAAATAAACAAGAGCTGGAAATTCATATGGCACTTGCAAGGCTGGTTCAGAAGATGAAAGATAGAGTTTGCTTTTTCGTGGGTTTGTTCTGATCAACTGTAAGCAGAGATAAGAATGATCATGGACTTGGAGTCACGAGAATGCGCGAGAATGTATCGTTTGGTAAAAAGTATTTTACTTTTTAACTTGGCTGTAATGATGCGCATTTTAAAGGCGCTAGAAACTGATCTGTAAGCAAAAACAACAACAGGCCCTTGGGGATCATTAATATATATCGTTTGGTCAAAAGTATTATTTCACGTTTCGGTTAAGATGCGCAATTTGAGGGTGATAGGAATAAATGTTTAAGCAAAACCGTGTGGCACAAATGATCATAGATCATTTCGTAAACCACATTGGCATGACATATCACAAAAGATCAACGAAGAAACCAACGAAAATGGGGTCTGTAAAGGCTAACGAATATACTGAAATACAAAAGCGAATATATCGGGAGGACAACCGTCTCCCTTGCCAAAACGAGGATGAAGATCAATGACCAAGAAAACTAAAACAAAGCAGAAAACCAACAAGAAACCTAAAACTAAAACAAAATTGGAAGAACTGAAAGCCTAAGATAAAGACAGCGAGCCACTCACCAATACCTTCGAATAACAATTACGACTGTTCTCGCTCGGTACTAGCGAGTGACTGTTGAAAGACATTGCATTCCACAGGCAAGCGACCTTGTCGAGCAGCTCGGGGCGCTACGTCATATTTCGTTTAAATTTTAATAGCTGCTTCTCGTGCGCAAGCTCTTTTTGATCTGAGGGGGTGAGGACTTGAATCCATATTTTGTGAATGTGTAGATGGTTCGAGGCTAATCTCAGGGACGACTAAGCCTAAGCCACGGGTCACGAACTAAACTCTTGGGCAATCTGGGCCGAGTTGCCCATGAACGGGGGGTGGGTGGGGAGGTACGAATATAAAAGTAATTTTCCAGCCCCAAGATCTGCAAACACAAGCTATTGCATCGTCCTACATCCTGTTCTGGTCAAGTTATGAACATTATGCACTGGGCAATCTGGGTCCAATTGCCCCTGAACCGGGTTGGTGTGGGGGGTAGGACCACAAGAGGCACAAGTAGACCCCAATACGCACCAGTGTACCATGTTGAAACTTGATACATACACTGGTTCCCGAGTTACGAGCTCCACAAAAAACGGTGCAGGGCGAAAACCGAAAGCTACTACAGCGCTTGCAAGAGTAGATTTTTCATAACTGAACACACTAAAAGCGTTTTGACGACGAGACGTAAACTTTTGGCCTTCGCCCGACAGAACTTCACATAATCTGATTTGATTTCTTATGTATAAGAAGATCCCCATTTGCCGACGAGACTAGTCTGCAGAATTCCGTTTCTTATGTGTGAAACCAAAACCCGATCAGCCGACGAAGCTTAAAACATTCGGTCTTCATCCAACAAATCTTTGCAGTCATTTGATTTCTTGTGTGTAGAAAATCTTCACTTTCCGGCGAGACATACACTTTCGGGATTGGCCTGACAAAATTTTACGAAATTTGGTTTGTTACGTGTAATACGATCCCGATTTGCCGACGGGACTTAAACTTTCCGGATGTACCCGACGGATATTTGCAGAATTTCATTTTTAGCGTGCAAATGAACCAAATTTGCCAATGACTCGACCGACAAAAGCATACCAAATTTTATTTCTTCTGTGTTTGCTGGCGCTCCGCGCCGACAAACTATGCATATTTGCCCGACGAAAGTATGATCTCAAGACCTTTGGGGGGGGGGGGGGAGTCCCCCCCCCCATATTGACGCCCCTGGCTGCCGGTGGACCATGAAGCCTCGGCGAAATTTGTACTACTTGACTGGCAAACTCGGTTCGGCCGAAAAATGGCTAACAAGTCGAAGGTGCTAAAAGAAAACAAAGGCGAAGGCAGGGGATTATCGTGGATAATTCGTAGATACAAAATGAACTACGGCGAACGATTTCTGAAGATTATAACTCCATAGGGGAGCTAGGCATAATATAAAAGGCAGGATAAGTATGAGAGGTCCTTTTAGGATATGCCGATATAAACTATCAGTACAGCCACCCACTCGTGGCCGTTAGCAATTGATCAAACAGCTCATGGTAACTGGCAAACAACAATTCCTAACTGATCTAGTTGTCAATCCTATTGCGTTTGTCATTAATATCAGATCGTCTATCCTTTCCCTTAATCACTCTATCTTTGATTGAAATGGGAATAATAGATGTCTCTTCCCGTTCCTTATAATCGATTCGTCTCCACGGTTACCGATATCTGAACCCGGGATAGTCGAGGAAATACGCATATCTGGATGAAAATGCAGAAAACAAGACTAATAGTAGCTAGTGCCGGGCGATTTTTGGATATCTTAATAGAACAATATATCGATACTTTCACTTGCTATATTTCATAATCGATATTTTTGGATTATGCTTCGCTCTCACTTGCGTCGTCTAACTTCTCTAAAATTCAAGAACGACGTGACGAAATAATTAATGAATGTAGAAATATCGTTTTCGATAAAAATCGGTCCGATGCAGAATATCACCCAACACCAAATAGGACCAAGAAAGTAAGAGAACAACGGGGCTACGTTCAAGCTTGGTTAAAAAGCGACGTCGCTATGAACGCTTGGCCGCCACAAGCCAGTTATCCCTGTGGTCACTTTTCTGACACCTCTTGCTTAAAACTCTTAAAGCCAAAAGGATCGATAGGCCGTGCTTTCGCAGTCCGTATTGTCACTCTGTGGCAGGCGTGTGCACGTTCTTAGAAGATTTTACTAACCCATTTATTTATCGTCGGTCTTCTGAGGAATGGGCGGTCAATCCACTCGGACAATTTTGCTGAAACTTACTTGAAACATCGTAACTTACAACGCAGTAATTCCTTGGGCTACCTCTACCCCTTGTCATTAACAGAGCGATTTAACGATAGGAAACGTCGGAAAAATGAAATTTTTAGATGAAACAAGAGCTGAAAGTTCTAATCAGTCGATCATGTATGAAGGGGCACCATGCCCTGCAGTAAGGACATGGTACTCATGGTACCCACATAGAAATCTGTAGAACTGGAATTTACAATAGGAATTTGCTTTCCAAACAGATTTCTATGAAAGTACTGTGCTCTTGCTACAAGTCATTGTGGCCCTGAAAGCCATGCCCATACGTTGGGGCATGCCCAAAGGTTGGAGCACCATTCCCAAAAACTGAGGATCTGTGTATGACTGGGTCGTATAGGCCACTTGCCTGCCAAATTCTTCGAAGTCTGCATTTTGCACTCCCCTCTACCAATTCATACTAATTCGTCCGTATCTGGGCCTATCTCTCCTTCTTCGTCCAAGGGGGGTCACGTGTGGGGGGGGGGGACGCCCCCCCCCCAATGTTGTCGGCTGAGTCGGCGCAAAGAGCTGAGTCGGCGCAAAGAGCTGAGTCGGCGCAAAGCGCTGCGATTTTTTGAAAAAACAGTCGATTTTCTTCTTGACAACAGTCGATTTTTCTTCAAAACGGTCGGTGTTTCACAAAAATAGTAGATTTTTCTTAAAAACAGTCGGTTTTCTGAATATCAGTCGGTTTTACGTCAAAAGAGTAGTTTTTTCGTAAAAACAACCGTTTTTTTCTGCAATAAAAGTCGGTAAAAATGATAAGCTAGTCGGTAGGTACCTTGCGCCCCCCCCCCCCCCAAAAAAAAAAAAACTTTTAGCTAGTAAGGCCTCTGCTTCGACCTATCTAATTCCCGAAGGTCCAAATTTACATTAAATGGTACAAGCTTAATAGCTCTACGTGAGCAACAGTAATGACATTCCCGCTTTTTATGCAGATAATTTCCTCTAGCTGCGATTGGGATCGCCTCTTAATTATATGTGTAATTAAAGATTGTAATTAAAGATTTCTTATCCAAACTAACTTTCCACGTACCATGATCTTCCTCTTAGAAAATCTAGACGCAAATTGTCAAGGGGTAGTATGCTTCGCACTAGAGATGCGACAACCATTTACAGCAGGCCAAGGTCGTATACAGGGGGATTAGGAAGTTCACCCCCCCCCCCCCTAAACATACAAAATATGTTTAGGGGGGAAATTTCTTATCCAAAGTAACTTTCCACCTACCATGACCTTCCTCTCAAAAAATCTAGACGCAAATTGTCAAGGGGTACTATGCTTCGCACTAGAGATGCGACAACCATTTACAGCGGGCCAAGGTCGTATACAGGGGGGATTGGGAGGTTCACCCCCCCCCCCCCCCTAAACATACAAAATATTCGTTTTCGTATAGGCTTTAACCTCAGATCTATGCTAGTGTCGTACTGTTTGGTATGGGTTAGTTCCAATCCGCGGGTAGACCCCCGCCCCCCTGCCACTAATTTCAGTCTAAGTTCAGCTCAGGAAGTTCAGTCTAAATTGTCCAGCAACTTTGGCACTAATGCTGATTAGACTGGAGCACAGTTCGCAAAAACAAATTAACTTAATTGCGTTTGGCGACCCTAACTTTCTGTAGTTGACGTCCGCTCTGTTACATGTTTGAATGTTTAACCTTAATGATTTTGGAACGAGGGCAGGGTTTCCGATATACTTTTATGTTGTGTCCTTCCTTCTTTTCTTTGTTGTACTTCCTTATCTTTCTTCTTTCTTATCTTTCAGTTTTCCTTCATTTTTTTTTAGTACACTGTAAAAAGTTTCTCCGAATAAGGATGCAGTATTTGCTAGTGGGATTAATCTTATCTCTATTGGGATAAACATTAATCCGAATTAGGGATAATCAAGATTAATCCCAGTAGCAAATACTGCAAGATTTTTTTTTACAGTGTTTCTACCGATTAATAGGTCAGAGGCACCGACTATATATGTGAAGAATAATAATAAGAGTGTTTTGAAAAGCTTGTTACAGTAGTTTAGTTTATAAAATGTTTGATTATATAATAAAGAATTTATGTAAGGTTTTAACTCTAAGATTCCCCATCCTGCAAAGCCAGTGCCCCAGTTCAGGTAAGCCATCAGCCGTTTCAGGCATAACTTTTAAAGGACCTGTCTTACCTACAGGGGCGGATCCAGCCTTCCGTTCTAGGGGGGGGCGATTCTTACCGAAAAGAGTGGGGGTACTGGGGGTAGTGACCTTTTTGTCGGCCACAAGGCTGATTTTTGCCGCGTTTTAAGTGTCCCTATCGGTCTCTTATTTAAACGAAAATGTGGTTTTCATATATTACAATAATGGTAAAAACTGTACTTGATGAACTGACAACTGTTTATAAGAACAAGAGCTACGAGCTCATATGGCACTTGTTACGAGTAGGCACGGCTCGGTTATGTCAATGATATATCTAGTGTTTGCTAGGTGTCTTCCCACCAAGTTTCATCTCGATCCCTCCACTCATAGCGTTTTCCAATATTTCCGGTTCTCCCCTCCAGCTCCCCCCAAAAGTCACCGGATCCGGTCCGGATTTTAAGTGGGTCGTCTGAGGCATGAGGTCTTTCCAAATATCAAGTTTCATCGAGATCCGGTCACCCGTTCAAAAGTTATAAATACCTCAAGATTCCGGATTCCCCCTCCCTCCACTCCCCCGACAGTGCCCGAATCGGCTCGGTTATGTCAATGATGTATCTAGTGTTTGCTAGCTGTCTTCCCACCAAGTTTCATCTCGATCCCTCCACTCATAGCGTTTCCAAAGATTTCCGGTTGCCCCCTCCAGCTCCCCCCAAAAGTCACCGGATCCGGTCCAGATTTTAAGTGGGTCGTCTGAGGGATGAGGTCTTTCCAAATATCAAGTTCCATCGAGATCCGATCACCCGTTCAAAAGTTATAAATACCTCAAGATTCCGGATTCCCCCTCCCTCTACTCCCCCCACAGTACCCGAATCGGCTCGGTTATGTCAATGATGTATCTAGTGTTTGCTAGGTGTCTTCCCACCAAGTTTCATCTCGATCCCTCCACTCATAGCGTTTCCCAAGATTTCCGGTTGCCCCCTCCAGCTCCCCCCAAAAGTCACCGGATCCGGTCCAGATTTTAAGTGGGTCGTCTGAGGGATGAGGTCTTTCCAAATATCAAGTTCCATCGAGATCCGATCCCCCGTTCAAAAGTTATAAATACCTCAAGATTCCGGATTCCCCCTCCCTCTACTCCCCCCACAGTACCCGAATCAGCTCGGTTATGTCAACGATGTATCTAGTGTTTGCTAGGTGTCTTCCCACAAAGTTTCATCTCGATCCCTCCACTCATAGCGTTTCCCAAGATTTCCGGTTGCCCCCTCCAGCTCCCCCCAAAAGTCACCGGATCCGGTCCAGATTTTAAGTGGGTCGTCTGAGGGATGAGGTATTTCCAAATATCAAGTTCCATCGAGATCCGATCACCCGTTCAAAAGTTATAAATACCTCAAGATTCCGGATTCCCCCTACCTCTACTCCCCCCACAGTACCCGAATCGGCTCGGTTATGTCAATGATATATCTAGTGTTTGCTAGGTGTCTTCCCACCAAGTTTCATCTCGATCCCTCCACTCATAGCGTTTCCCAAGATTTCCGGTTGCCCCCTCCAGCTCCCCCCAAAAGTCACCGGATCCGGTCCGGATTTTAAGTAGGTCGTCTGAGGCATGAGGTCTTTCCAAATATCAAGTTCCATCGAGATCCGATCACCCGTTCAAAAGTTATAAATACCTCAAGATTCCGGATTCCCCCTCCCTTTACTCCCCCCACAGTACCCGAATCGGCTCGGTTATGTCAATGATGTATCTAGTGTTTGCTAGGTGTCTTCCCACCAAGTTTCATCTCGATCCCTCCACTCATAGCGTTTCCCAAGATTTCCGGTTGCCCCCTCCAGCTCCCCCCAAAAGTCATCGGATCCGGTCCGGATTTTAAGTAGGTCGTCTGAGGCATGAGGTCTTTCCAAATATCAAGTTCCATCGAGATCCGATCACCCGTTCAAAAGTTATAAATACCTCAAGATTCCGGATTCCCCCTCCCTCCACTCCCCCCCACAGTGCCCGAATCGGCTCGGTTATGTCAACGATGTATCTAGTGTTTGCTAGGTGTCTTCCCACCAAGTTTCATCTCGATCCCTCCACTCATAGCGTTTCCCAAGATTTCCGGTTGCCCCCTCCAGCTCCCCCCAAAAGTCACCGGATCCGGTCCGGATTTTAAGTGGGTCGTCTGAGACATGAGGTCGTTCCAAATATCAAGTTTCATCGAGATCCGATCACCCGTTCAAAAGTTAAAAATACCTCAAGATTCCGGATTCCCCCTCCCTCCACTCCCCCCACGGTGCTCGGATCGGGGAAGTGACTATTTCCAACTTAATCATTTGGGGTCCCTGATATGCCTGCCAAGTTTTATCATCCTAGCTTATGTGGAAGTGCCCGAACTAGCAAAACCTGGACAGACCGACAGACCGACAGACCGACGGACGGACAGAAATTGCGATCGCTATATGGCACTTGGCCGAAGGGCAAGTGCCATAAAAATTCAAGCTCCTGGCTCCACTTGTAAAAAGATTTTAGAGTCTAGTTACAGTAGTTACAACATGCGTTAATGCAGACTTCCGTAAGTGCAGTAAAACAAAACAAAAAATTACAGCCAGTCTAGGGGGGCGATCGCCCCCCTCGCCCCCCCCTCTGGATCCGCCCCTGCTTACCTATAATACTAACGCAACCTACTTCCATAATCACTCCATATATTTCTATACCCGGAGACCCAAATTTCATGCGGTACATTCTAACCCCTCTAAGGAAACCACGCTGATTTTCTGTGTTTTGCTACCTTCGCTGTGTATCTCGCTCTCAACGGTTGTCTGCGACAAGTTTTTCCATCAGAAAAACCGGTTATGTAAATTGTTTCCCTGTTCTCGCTGCAAGTCATTGGGTCTCGGAAAAGGCTTAAAACAGCGAAAACCGCGGGTTATTTGTTGAAAGCATAGCCTAGTTTTAAAGTATTCAAATATTTTAAAATACTATAAGTTGAATAGTAAATAGTGCGAGGGGTCCTTTAAAGCACAGGTTCCAGTAGATACACTTTTTCTTCCAATATTGTAACATAAGTTACTCCTTTTAACTTAAGAGTTTCAAAAAAAAAAACCTCCTCAGCTGTTTTTAAGCCTCGCACAACCCCCTTGACTTTGATGAGAAACATGGAAAAACCTTCAAAGCGGTAATCCGGAAAAAACGCGGAAAAAAAAACAGTCTAGCGCCGTTAGGGTTTACAAATATCACATGTGAAGTTCGGTGTTTCTGAAAAGAGAATCGACGCCGTTCGCTTCCATCCTCTTTAAAGTAGTGCGACAAGCGCAAGCTTACCTTTTTTTATATTTATTAACAAATAAAAGAATAATAAAAATTAGCCAAACAGGACTAACAACTTGCCCTCCTCTTAGCCTTTTCAGAAATTTAGAACTGAAGAATAGGCAAAATGTAGCCAAAGAGGATAGAAAACGTGCCCTCTCATCTTTTCTTAGATTAATAAAACCAACCAAACAAGAATAAATTTGCCCTTGCCATTTTGGCATTACAAATTTAAGAATGCACACAAACTGGCCAAACAAGATCGAAAACATTCCAATGCTCTGATTTTTGTTCTGTCAGTTTCGAATGAAACAAAATGCACTAAAATAAGCAGGGCTGAAAAATACTAGGACATTACTCTCATTTATACGAATACGTAGGTTACTTATTTTCATACCAAGTATAATCTTCTGGGCGGATTAGGGTATCACAGAGGCATCAGTGAATAACTCCTGTACTTAACACTGTTAATGCAAATCGTATTATTTAATTAGACAAAGTGGTTTCATTTTATCCATGGATATTTTCTTTCAGGAAAGTAACATAAAAAACGATTGTGACGTCATAACTAGGGCGCAGCTTTTAGTTGTTGAGAAGGAATGCTTGTTTTGTGTACATAATGTTCCGCTTATTTGTCAGCTTAGTCTAGTTGCCCCGTTCTCTTCCTCCTACCAAAACAATATCTAAGTTTTAATGCCTTGAACTGTAAGCATAACTTGCTTTTGTAATGTTTCGAAAAAATATTTACGCTACTTTTTTCCGTTCCAGGGAGGCAGAATGTTCATCATGTCTCGACTCTCCAACTTCAATATCGTCCCCATGTTAACCCCGTTTGCTGCTAATGTAGAACAACCCGCTATTCCCGAATAATTGCACAAAATAGTACTTCTTAGTGAGTGAGCACACCTTGGAGTGCGCAAGTACTGAACCTTCTACGATCCAACCGTCACGGCAGCCCCAGCGGTTATTGGCCGCAACGGACAAAATGTCGCTAAGTCCGTTCCGCACTAATCTCGCACAAACCGGTTTTTAACGACGCATTGTGATTCAGCAGAACCAGCTCAGAACCGGTTCGTCCCCATATAGACTAGAGTAAGAGAGTGTGGGGCACAGTAATCTCGGTCTTGACGGCGGTACTTTAAATGTGAAATGAATGAAATTTGCGAAGTGTGAAATGCAGAAGTATGCAGTACGTGTGCATGTTTTTGTGACCATAGGTAGATTTTCGAACTGAACTAAGTGTTGCAAACAGAAGACATTGAGAACTGACGAGAAAGCGATTGCTAGAACTCTATCTGGTTGCAAGTGAATATCACCAGTTTTTGTAGATGTTTCCCGTGTTATGTCATTAAGTCTACATACCAAGGATAGGCTAAAATAAATCCCAAGGAGCCTCCAACTCAATTACGCGACATGGTTCTGTCAGGCGTGTCTGCATTTGAAAACCCCTTCAACTTACGTCTCGAGGAGCCTGACATTACACAGGATGGACTCGACTCGGTGTAAAGGTTTAGTATAGTGTCAAAAGTAGTTAAGGGGGTTCTGCGCTCCCAAACATATGGTATGTGCTCCGCCCCCCCCCCCCGCCCCTCGCAAAGTATTTGTACTTGGGCAAGTGAATACGTTTTTTCAGTGCTGAATCTCTTATTTACTGTGTTTGACTACAGTTTATCATTGGCATCAGGCTGAAAGCCAAGTTGTAGATTCTTTCTTGGCTCAATTGCTTTCCGGAGGTCGGGATTTCACAGCAAGCTGAGTTTCACTTCTGTGCCAACTTTTGTTTTTACCTCCCGCTAGGAAGTCCGATTAGATTTACCCTAACCTTTGTAAAAAGCTCGGACTAGCGCTAATAGATGCGCGGGGTAGAATTCACGTCCAATCTCTTTTGGGACAAATTTAAAGGTTAACTAAAGAGCGCCTCGACGCGTGGCATTGTGCTTATAATTCTCCATGTCCAGTTTAGAGCCACCATGCGGTTTAACTTCTATTAGTACACAAAGGATCATCACTAGCATCAACGATAACTAAAAATCTGCTAGGACATGGTTTACTTATATTCCTTCAGAGCAAACCTTCCTAAGGATGATCGTTTTTCGTTCCCTTCAATTCAAAAGTGAAAACTTCTCTTTTCTGTTAATTAACTTAAAGATCTATTGCACCATCTAGCCTATTGTGTGATGGATGCTGATAATGCGGCAACGGCAACAAACAGACACTGGGAGGGCTGAACCGATATAAGGCTAACTGCCGCATTATAACTGGACAAGCCCGGAAGGAAAGATGAATCCGGATATATTTGAATGGAGATCATATTCTAGCTTAAGCGGACTGAGCCTGAAGAGGACCCTTGCCAAGAGGGACATAAATCGCTAACTTTTGGGCACAGTGCTCTAACTTGGGGTACACTCCAGAAAATGAGTAAAGTGACCGTCCCGCATGAAAATCCGTTTACTTGCAGAGTTAAAGAGCGTGTTCCAACCTACTTACTGTAGTTACAACGCCTAACGTCACGGATCATGACTTCTTGGCGTCAAGGCTGGAACATTTTTTTTTATATTTTCGACATATTATGCCACGGGCTAATCAGGCCGATCACGTCGTAGAGACCCTAGTTACTATGCTTACTACGCTCCCGAGCGTGGTAAGCAAATAGTTACTAGATTCGCTACTATTTTGAGAAGGTCCGAACGGTCAGCGTAATAACTTTTTAAGAGGTTGGAACGGAAATAGTAACTTAAAGTTCATATTGTAAGAAGGGTGGAAAACGCTCAAAGTGCGCAGATTTTTCAGATTTTCATGGGGTTTTCGTCCCTTTGCTTCGGTGCACTGTGCTCAAATGTTGGCATATACCCTAGCGGTAGAGTAAGGTGTCCAAAATATGGATTTGTGTATGACCGTCTTGACCTACCCACAAGTTGTCTGTGATTGGTTACCGCGACTGTGCGAAAAAAATGCTCCAAGGAACCAAAAGTCCATAATAAGTTGTCAATATCCTAGTTCTCAATCAATGGACCTTCGGTATAGAGAATGGACTGAATTGGCTACAGAGCTACAAAACTAAAGGAATAAAGCAATTCTGCTTTAAATTAACTTAAAAAAATACGCGAAAATATAAGAGTTAATTTAGTAAAACTCAGCAACGGGAAAAGATTGGTTTAAACGAAAGGTGCTAACAAAAAAAACTGTTGCTGGGTGGAGGAGCATAAACCACTAATGTGTCCGAACCGGATTCGACAGAGGAGATGTGTTGCCTTTTTGCAGATACCATGGTATCGGTCTAAAGTCGCTTTTGTAATTACCGTGGTACCACGCTAAAAAGTCGTTCTTGCAATTAGCTTACTCTGGCTAGTTACCGCGGTATCTGGTACTGAGATACCACGCTTATACCGTGATATTTGACCGTGCTATAAGAAAGTCATCTCACTTTCGTCGCTATCAGCACACGAGCTTTTGTCAAATTGGTAGGAAAGAAGTTTGGCACTTGTATGTGGGTTGGATGTAAGTATTTCTTTAGGGTAACTTCTAAAGACACGAATTTGGCAACCGTTTTTTTGCAAAGCAACCGCCGTATCGGATACCATGGTAACTGCAAAAACGACAAAACGTAGATTCAGATACCGTGGTATCAGATACCCATGGTATCTCCGAAAACGCAACTACTACATGGAGCACTTGCCATGGGTGCGGGAAGCTTTCTAACCCATTTAAGGTATTGGAAAACAAATAATTTAGAATTCTAGGAAGGAGTTCATTTTATCCATTAATATATGCTTTTCGTGTATAGTTACCTATATTGTACCCCAATCTAGACTCTCGCAATGAAATTTACCACACTTCAACTTACCTTCGTTAAAAGAGCGCTTTATCTGTGTTTACGACTTATTTATTCTATTTGTAAAAATGTAACATGCAACTTCCGTTATATATGTAGAAATCGAAGCTGGTATAAATCGCAAATAAGACTTTTAGAGTAAAATGATTAAACGTGTGTTGATTTCCGTATGATGAAAGATAGCAGGTGGGCTACAGTTCCATAACTATTTATTTGCAAAATTAACCAATAGCTTTTTATCATGCCGCAACTGCTTTTAAACCCAGACTAGAAAAATATAGAAAAAACTGTCAAATTGTATTCGGACTGAAACACCACACATACAGGTCGTGTTCCACCCTACTTACCATAGTAACTACGCATGATGTCACGCCTCTTGGCGCCAAGGCTGGAACGCATTTATCTACTTTCGGCAAAATATCATCCCGCACTAATCGCGCCAATAGCGAAACAGAGATCGTAGTTACACATTGACCACACAACCGGTCAATAGGTAACTAATAGTGATCATTGTAAGAAGGCTGGAACACACTAACACTTAAAAACATTCCACAGAATTACCAAATTTGACTAGGGGAATACCTATAATAGTTATGTCATACTCCTGATGACTAACTCTTTATGCCAATGAAGAATCGCCGTGTGCCTACCCAAGAGCCAGAAACGTCACCACAGCCTGACCACAACACTCGTCGTTGATTGGCTGACGTAGGATTTGAATCAATTTTGAGGATTCGTTTGGGTGACGTTTCTCGTTCTTCCAGAGGTTTACTGGCGTCTATCGAACTCAGTCATATAGAGTATTATTGGGCATACATGCCCGGTTTACCGGTCACGGTCGAGGTTCGACTTCTTGCGCGAAGAAAACGGATCACACTATGACTACTTCAAAACTCAGCTCTGCTTATAGCAAATTCACACGGCTTCGGCTGTTTTTAGCCCCTCTCTTGGGCATGGCAAAAATTTACATAACCAGTCTTCTGGCGAACTGCGTCTCGAAATCAATGACAGGGGGCCTATTACTTCTCGTAAAGGAAACAAGCACAGCAAACATAAATATCAGTATTATTTCAACATATGGGATAGAATTAAACCTATGAAATTTCGGGAACGAGAACGGATTGAAATATTACAGAAGTAGATTGGATTATTTGAATAGAATAGAATAGAATAGTAATTTATTCGCTCACACTTTCACGGTTACAAAACCAAAACTGGAGTGTACTGTCACGCACAAATTTATCAGTATAACATATACATTTAAAAGTACGTACAGATGGTCAAAGGCTATTTAAAATTTGAACAATCTTTGGTATAAAACTATTTTGGTAACGACTGTGTTTGGCCGCTACTGGTTGGAATATTGGGACCTTCGTAGAGACTGCTCGCTCTTGACTTTCCCTTACATTGTTGTATGGGGGAGGGAGAAACTCATTGTAGATGAGAAATAAGTTTTGTAGATGCGGAATAATTCTTTTTTTTTTTCGATCTCGAGGCACGGGTTCCTTCTCCGTTTCTCCAAGGTATCAATTGTGTACGTGCTTAGAAGAAGGGAGTATTAATAATATAAAAAAAAAAAAAAAAAAAAAAAAAAAAAAAAGAAGAAGGGAGTAGGTACTTTTGGGCCTTTATGGATAATATGGAGAGCGCATTTTTGGATTCTTTCAATACGTGAGTTCTGATCTGCAGTTGGACCAAATGCCACATTGCGCATGCGTGCTCCATTAATGGTCTTGTGAAAGAGGTATAAATCCTGAGGATATGAAGACTTGGGACATCAAATCGTCAACACACTTCCACCGATCCGGCAGATCCCGTGCAATTTCATTAATCATAACAAAAAAATAAAGGTCCTAAAAGAGTACCTTGAGGTACACCAGAAAAAATGGGAACCGGGTCAGAAAAAAAACTTTTATATTTAGTCATGGTTGTCTTTCGTACAGAAAACTTGCAATTATTTTAATTATATGAGGACTTACGGTGAATTGACTAGAAAGTTTACCAATTAAAAACGTATGGTTAATGAGATTGAAACCTTTACGAAAATCAATTGCTACCACATTTATCCATTTTCCTGGTTCTTCAATATTTTTCAGAATAAAGTTAATTAATTGTATTAGGTAATGGGTAGTAGAGGATTTAGGTATGTTCCCGAATTGCCGTGGATCTATTTTTGACAAGATCTCATTTTAAGGCAACAGATACGATGACCAACAGTTACGACGGGTCCTTTAAGCTTTCCCGTGCGGAGCTGATGATGTTACCGAAAACACTTTCAGGAATTCCAGTCTGTGTCTGTTCGCACCTTCAGGCGCATCTTTTGTCCTCAGTAGTTTCTTGTTTTTACTCACTAGTCTGGTGTTTCCTCTTTAAGGAGGTTTTTGTTCTCACTACCTCTTGGCAACTTCTCACTAAAACCTGCCGAGGGAGTGCCCACTCTCGATTTTTGTGTACAGCAACTGCCCGGTGCCATGGTGCCCGGTCGGTTGCGACACCGGCTGACAACAGCTGGCACCGGTTGCCAAGTTTTAGAACATTAACATTAGCATATTTGGAGCGGGAATCACCTAATTTATGGCCGGAACACCTGGTTTCGGCCGGTGCCGATCGGCGCGGTGCCGCGGAGTAAGCAACCCCTGGTTCACGCTGCTGCGATTTCGCATAAAATTTTGCGTCATGTGACGTACGACACAGATCCTGCGACAAGCTACATAGAACTCTGCGTTGAAATATGTCAACTGATCCGACATAACGCATGCGATTCTTGAGGGAAAGAGAAGAAAAACAAAGAATAGTAAATTTTCAAGTCTAATCATTGCTCTACATTGATCTGACTGTAACCCTAAGATGGCTGAATGCAAAATATCTTCTGAATAAACTTGTATTAACCTGTTTTGAACAAGATGACATATGCGGTTTGACTGAAAATTTCCTAATGGTGCGTGATATTCAGATGGTAATATACCACCATCTTCAGAGGTTGTTTCCCCAAGGTTTTTTTTTTGTCCTTTTGCAGAACAACCTCGACGAAAAATTTCGTTTTCCATTTGCGCCTGCGTGGTAGTGGGAAGATCCATGCGGTCGGAACATGAAAGAAAAATTCATGCCGCATACGAAGCAAAAGTGTGAACCAAGTGGAACTCTCGAAACATGTCTCTCGGTCACTGGTCCGCACTGGTGAGGTAAAACCAGACTTTGGTCAGTCCGAAAACGGTTTATAACACTAACACTAGAGAACAGCCAACAGCGAATCGATATCTTACAGGAAAAAAAAAACCCTGTACGGAGTATTCCGCCGGAAAGAACGCAGCAATTATTGCAATTTCGGAATTATTAAAGTTCCCACGTGGGATTCTGGGGAAAACAAAAGCTTCCTCATGAAATCGTAAGGTGTTACAACCTTCAGCATGCCACTAGTGCGAGGA
The DNA here is from genome assembly GCA_023053575.1 of Branchinecta lynchi. Lineage (NCBI taxonomy): Eukaryota > Metazoa > Arthropoda > Branchiopoda > Anostraca > Branchinectidae > Branchinecta > Branchinecta lynchi. The sequence goes on from JAKZAP010000003.1 coordinate 16,229,185, forward strand.
CATAGGACGGATCACATGAGCAGACATAGTTCCAGTTAGAAAGAGTAGATGGCGCTCTGTCGAATCGGCAGTGGTAGCGGTAGCACCACAAATGACTGTAATCACGTTCCAGCCTTAACGGCAAAACGGTCATGCGTAGTAACTAAGGTAAGTAGAGTGGAACACGGTCTTTGTGTTATCGACCATAGGGTCTGAAAGAACTTTTGGCCACAAGTCAAGCAGACGTGCCTGAAAGTATTAAACCTTGCTGTGGAGTCGCTTTATAGGTCATCTTACTAAGCTGACGTGTATTCTCGCGAGTAAGAACGGGGACTGAATATACGGCGATGGTTGAGACTTTTACAACTTTACTTTTAGAGTGTTAAATGTTTTGGAAATAAGAGGATAAACAGCTGAAGTGAAAACTAGGCCATAACATGATTGGGTGTATACAGGACATCTACCCTACCCGAAGACAAATCTACGCTACCTTAGTTCCATAAGCACAGCATTCTGCTTGCAGCCAAATATTCAAATGCGTAACACTTTTTGCACGTTTTTATACCGCACCTGTAACTCGTCTGTTTACCTTGCGAGTCGGTATTTTTGCAAAGTTTGAGTCCACAGGGGTACCAAGGCACACAGTGAGTGGACTGACACACACAAGGCTGTTGGATATCCGAGACATCCACAATGGAACACTGAGAGAAGTCCTTGAGGTTGGTTAGAAGATGCCCAAACTCGAGGATTTGCGCTGATGTTTTTGTGTCTAAAAGAGGCAAACTTTTGGTGCGGACTCTGGAATACGTTTTCGCCCTCTTTGATAATTCTGGGAAAGTTTCATATGGCACCTCGTCGTTCCCCGAGGACTCCTTTTGAGTCCCTGCGTTTTGTTTGTCTCGGGGACTCACTCCCCGTGTTCTCGCGAGTCCCCGCGGACGTGGAATGCTCCGATTATCATCGCCATTATCAAAAAGGAGTCCCTTTCAAATTCGGAGGGGAATCAATTTTTCTGGTGTGAATGCAATGTAAAATTAAAACAATCAGAAGAAAGAAAACTAAAAATAAAGTGCATCTAGACAAATTTCGTCAACTAAATAAAAAAAATTTCGAACAAAATACATTTTGGAAGCATTTTCGGTGTTCTCGTTGTTTTTCGTACGCGGCGCGTGGAGTGACTCCATCTATTCTCGCCGTTCCCTTTGATTCCCCGAGGACTCGGCGACAATACGCCTATAGGCGGCGAATGGGCGAAAATTCTACGAGAGGTACAAGTAGGTTCTTGCCGATACCTATGGGTGGCCGCTCATCCTGTGGCCGAACTGATGTATTACTGGATGACCGAGATTCTTTTTTTTTTGTTCCTCGAGAGCATGAAAAATACCGCGCAAAGTGACCCCCCAAACCACAGAGATTTTCTCATAAAACCAAATTTTGTCCGAACCGTGCACCGCGGGCACAACCATCCAACAACGTGAACAACCTCTCTTGCGGAGCTGCTACCCGTCTCTTGCTGCGGTAAACTCATCTTCATTCGTAGCTCTGAGTTGATTTTACGTCATCATATGATATAGCTACTCCTACGATCCTAACCACTCAGCTGACACTAGCGTTTGGGAACACATGGCGTCACATGTGCATCGTAACATTTTACCTGATTTTGAGACCCTAGCAAGGAGCAGGCCCAATACGCGACAAAGACAGAGGGGCGCTGCTTCCAGGGACTTGTACGACCACCCATAAACTCCACTGATCGTTATCTGAAATCTTTTGTACCGTATTTCACCCAATATTTTAAACCCAGTTAAGTTAAATGATATTCGTAAGTTGCACGTATAGATAAAATGTCTATTTCTATAATTGCGTCATGCGTAATTTGCGTGAATGGCGATCCAGTGCTAGCATATAGAATACAAGCTATTAAGGGAATGAAGTACATTATTATCATGTCATGTCATCCCCTCGGCCTTAGGTCGTGATTCAAACACAAAGTGCAAATTAGAAGGAAGATGGGACTCACTCTTTGATGCTGCGAAGTGCTTTAAGTCCCCACTCCTTGTATAAATGACAGCTCCACTATCCTTGCATAAGCTCTGGGCAGATGGCGAAAGTAGCGCCACCTTCTGGACGTCGATTGCTGTGTCAAGAAGCATGTGCTCCACACCTTTGTCTTCTTCCGCGGTCCGTATCACTCCGGGATTTTTCTTAAAAGAAATTATATTTAGAGAAGAGAAGGGAGATCCACACAAGATAGATTGGTTTTAACAATGGGCAATAATCCTCCAGTCCATTTCCAAGAAATTTAAACCAGATTCAAAGCAGCTAAATCAGAAGCATCCCATCCATTGCAATGTCTAGGTCGCCCGCACCCGACTTCTACAATCGAGTTCAACAAATTCTACAAAATACGCTATCTAATTTCAACGGAGTTAGAGAGGTTGAAACTGATTCCTTTTATTTGCGATCAATGTTGGCTGGTGTTAGGATTTTTCAAAAGAAATAGTTGTTTTCACAATAATCTTGCCGCCTCGCAATGGTTCCTCCCCAATTTTCCGCTATCTCAAAAAACTCCTGTAAAAATTAACCGAATAGGTCTGAGATCCGACAGTCTAGTTACACATCACTTATTCACACAAACAGGCTTGAAAACCCGATAAAAATGCGTTACTTCGTTTGTCCGTTATCCACAGATAATCGATTTCATTAAATAAACTTTTTCTTTCGGATTTCTGGTACGTCTATCTGCTTGTCCCTCTACACTTGAAATATTTACCAATTAGCCTACAAATGTAAGCCATTGCCAAAAACTAAAATCACTTTTTACACATCAGTTATTCATTTAAACAGGCTTAAAAACCCGATAAAAATGCGTATTTCGTTTGTCCGTTATCCACACATAATCGATTTCACTAAATGAACTTATTCTTTCAGATTTGTGGTACCTCTACGGACTTGTCCCTCTACAACTGAAACATTAGTTGCGTTTTTGCTGATACCATGTTATCTGTTACCACGGTAACTGGATCTGCAATTAGTTGTTTTTGCAGTTATCGTGGTATCTGATACACGAAGCTCTGCAAAAACGACTATTGCCGAAATTGCACTTTTCGAAGTCATCCCAAAAGAAAAACAGATACCACGACCAGTTACCACGGTCGGACCGCAGTATCTGAGTATCTGATAACTGGCCAGATACCACGATAACTGCAAAACGCCTTTTGACCGTGGTATCAGATACCACGATAACTTCAAAAACGACTTTAGACCGTGGTCAGATACCATGGTATCTGCAAAAACGCAACTATTTACCAACTATAAATGTAAGCCATTGCCGAAAACTAAAATAAAATTGCCCGATTCCTTGCAAGACATATCTTAACATCATCTTTTCACTTTCTACAGCCGCAGCTTTTCCAACCTTCACACATGTTATACTGGAAATGCAGGCCTTTGTTGGAAGTTCAAATTCTACGCGTCTGGATGAATGTTGGGTTAGATATGTATTTGTACTAAGTAATCGTTACCCTCCCTATTATTGCGCCGCAAGGCAAGCCGGTTCTCCCCCAGGTAGTTTGTATGAAGTTAATTCATTTCAGTTCCATCAGGGTTGCCAAAGTGACACTTTTGGTGTCGTTATGACAACTTTTTGAAATCCGTGAAACTTTCCACACAATTGTGGCACTTTTTGCTAAAATGAGACTTTTATGAAACTTTCTGAGTATTAGTCATACAACTGTATAGAAATATATGTTTCTGTTAGTTACTAAGCTGCATGGCTGACCGCAAGTCTTGTCCAGAACTCTGATTAAATCGGTTATTTTCGACGCTGATTGCTTAGAACCAAATCAAATCGTTTATTTATTAAGAATCTTACTCACGGCGTGTGCCAACTAACTGATTCCAACGTCAACATATAAATAAAAAAATCAAGATATATAAACAAAAAAAAGGCAAGCGTAACTGCCGAATCAACTGCTATTTCGGTTTGCATCGAAACAACAGAAAAATAAAAACATTTACACTATACTAAACGGTCAAACATAAGTTTTAAAAACCAATATAAATCATGTGTGCTCTTTAATGGTGGATGAAGCGTTAAACAGTTTCACAAATGCCAGAACAAAGCTCTTACTGTATCTTACGAGGGTGCATTGGACAGGTATCAGTTTTGGAATTGGGTTCGCAACTATTCTTGGAAGTCTTGGCCGTTCGGTTTCAAAATCAGGCGGGAGGATTTTACGAAGGATCGGGAGTTTAAGAGTTTTTAGACCAAACTTTACCGATAATTTTTCACGATGACTCGCTAATGTACTAAAATTGAAAGTTTTTAAAAGGTTGATATAAGGGACTTTAGGAGATTTAGATGCAACAAGTAGCGCTCTATATTGGATTCTCTCAAGCACGTCGAACTGGTTGCGTGTAAGCCCAAAATGCCAAACAGGGCAACATTGCTCTAAAGTAGGACGGATAAACGAAAAACAAATTTTAAGGAGACGTTCAGTTCGAACGCCAAAGCGAGAAAGCTCGCGAGAAAGTAGCTAAAGAAATGGATGGCCATTTTCCCTCGTTTCAGCATCGAATGTGTTTGTTTTTTCCACTTTAGATCTGTCGTTAAGTAAACACCAAGAAGTTTAATTTCCTCAGTTACTTGGAATTCGGATAGGGGTGGAAAAAACTGAGGCTGGCGTTTTAGAAAAGAAAAAGTTAGGACGACCGGCTTGTCCATATTCACGAATATACAATCTGCTGCCGCTTCATCGCATATTTCATCAATTATAACTTTTGCAGTTAATCTTAAACTTGATTGAAGTAAATATTGTGTTAGTTTGATCTCTCATCTGAATTCTGAACTAAAGATTGTGTTTGTTTTTATCTTGGATTATATGCCGGGATTCTGTGGGCAACGACTCGGCTCTCAGATCCCTTCTGATGTTATGGGCGACAACGGCGTTCTCGCTGTAAACACTAATTTTTTAGTTTTTTTGGGAGGGGGTGGATCAGTCGGACCAGTGTTCAACTTCCAGTTTTAAATGGAAATTGGATAAATATTGACACAAATATCAAAAAATTGTCACTTAAAAACACATCTCTAGATCTCGAGAGGTTAATAATAATATAATAATAATACAAAGCAAGAGTAAAGGCTTTCGCCTCTAAATAACTCTAAGAAATTTTGAGTAGTCGAACTGATCAGAGTTAGAAATCTCATCAACAATGCACTTAAAACTATTGATCGATTCAGCATTAACCGCATCTTCGGTAAGGCTGTTCCAAGGATCAACAATTATGTTGCCAAAACCCCACTTAAAAACGTCCTTGTGGAATCTCGACTTTGTAAGCTTGTACGCGTGCCCCCGATGATGAAGGTTAATGCTGAATCTTACTAAATCAGTCACTTCAAAATTGTCATAACTTCCATTGATTAATTTGAATGTTTCAATCAGGTCTCCTCTAAAAAATCTGTATGCAATGGAGGGAAGGCACAACTTGGCTAATCTCACTTGGTAGGGGAGATCGCGCAGATCTGGTACGAACTTCGTAGCTCTTCGCTGGATTTTTTCATAAGCCTCAATGTCGCAATTGTAATATGGCCGCACTGTGGTGTGGCCATATTCAATGATCGGGCGAACCATCGACTTGAAAAGAAGTGAGAACAAACCATCATGCTTAAAAGTAAAGTTTCTTCGTATTACACCCAGGATTCTATTACACTTTTTCATGGTAAGGTTGTAATGTTGCGAGAAACGCAGATCGCCATCGATAAGGATCCCTAGATCCCGTTGGGTCATGCATTCGGGTATGGTTTGGCTGTTGAAACTATAGAAAGTTTTAAAGTGACAGGGTCCCAGGCGAAGATGGTGACTTTTCTCGACGTTGACTTCCATCAGCCACACTTGCATCCAAAGTTCAATTTTGTGAAGATCATTTTGGAGTATCTGTGAATCTTGGGAACTCCTGATGACTCTGTACATCTTGGTGTCATCCGCATACAACACGATATCAGAATCAATGTCGGACACTAAATCATTAATATAGATATTGAATAGTAATGGGGTTTTAAGGGGTTTCGCCAGGTTGCGCTCCGTCCCCTTTGGGTATTTCTTTGGTAGGAAACATCTGAAAAGTGACACTTTTTGTGACACTTTCTAAATTTGTAAATGACACCGAATCGCACTTTTTGGCTGAAAAAGTGACACTCTCGGCCACAAATATTTGGCAACCCTGAGTTCCATACCAGTCTCTGTATAGTATAGGTGATAGGAATGAACTAGTTTTAGTCAAGAAACGTATCAGTAGCGAAGAGGATTATTTTGGATTAATGAACCTTTGAACGAACTTGACATAAATAACGGAATGATCGGTGTACTTAAGGAGTATGATCCGACAACAAGTTTTCAGGAATACGTGCAAAGACTAGAACAGTATTTTGCCGCAAACGAAATAACGGAAAAGGTCAAGCTAAGAGCTATTTTCCTGACGTGCGTTGGAGAAAGAACGTATTTGTTGATCCGTAGCTTAGTAGCTCCTTCTAAGCCGAGTGAAAAAATCTACAAGGAACTCATCAACCTTACCAGTGAACATTTCTGCCCAAAGCCTATACTGATCGCTGAAAGATATAAGTTCAATTTGCGAGTGCAAAAGCAGAATGAGAAAATTGCTGATTTTCTTGCCGATTTCAAAGGATTGGCCGAGAGCTGCACGTTTGAAACATTCCTTCCAGACGCGCTAAGAGACCGTTTTGTGTGTGGATTAGCATCCCAAGCCATACAAAAGAGACTAGTTGCGTTTTTGTTCGACTTTTCACTGACCTTTTCGACGGCTTTTTACTTTTTTTGCGTTTTCGTAAAATGGTCCTAAGCACTGTTTGACAATTTCTCGTTTTCGTCAAAAAGGAAAACGCCGACTTTCGCCTTTTCCCTCGACTTTTTACAAAAAGGAAAACTTGGTAGGTGACCAAGTTGCGTTCTCCTGGCTTTTGCTTAGCGATTTTTATCAGTTTACCCTAAATCCAACAAAAGATGGATTTGAGTCAAAATCCTTAGCAGTATTTGAAGACTATCCCGGATTTTTAAGATGGACAGTTTATAGTACAAATAAAATACAAGTAAAATGGCATTTGTCAAAATTGTGTTTTCATCCAAGAAAAACAGAGAAGTCGTTAGAAGAAACGATGACTAGCAAAAACGCGAAAATGTTCAAAAAGGCCTGAAAAATGCTAAAAGCTAAAGCCGACAAGGGAAGGGCAAAGGTCGAACAAAAACGCAACTACTGTTGATGGAAAGGAACTTGACTTTGGACACAGCGTACGAAATAGCCGTAATCATAGAAGCCGTAATCATAGAAGCAGCCGATACGGAAATGTCAGGTATGAGAGCAGCATCTTCGGACAATGTTACCAGCAACGAAGTGTTCAAAGTGGTTAAATGACAGTCTTGTTACCGGTGCGATAAGAATAACCACGACTCTAAGAACTGTTATTTCGCAAATTCCGATTGCAGTAAATGTGGTAAAGAAAAAAGAGGCCACATTGCGGTTGTTTGCAAAAGTAAACATGCAGCAGACAAACCGGCGGTAAGAGCAAGCCGGAGTTTCGAAAATACGACAAAAGGAAGCCGTCAGTCAAACCCGTGACGTCACAGCGAAGTGTCGGAGACTACGATTCGAAAGAGCCGATATACAACATCAGGTCGGTACGAAATTCCAATTCCGCGTTTTACGTGGACGTCAAAAGGCGTATTCTCGCCGTTCCCCGAGGACTCCTCGTGGAATCGAAGGGAACGGCGAGAATAGAGGGAGTGACTCCACGCGGACTCCGCGTCCGAAAACAACGAGAGCACGGGGAATGCTTCCAAAATGAATTTTCTTCTAAAAAGAAATATGCAGTTAACGAAATTAGTCTGGATCCAGTATATTCTTGGCTTTGTTTATTCTGATTGTTCTTAATTAATTTTACATTACACCTACACCAGCAAAAATTGATTCCCCTCTGAATCTGAAAGGGAGTCCTTATTGATGATGGTGAAGATAATCGGAGCATTCGCCGTCTGTGGGGACTCGCGAGAATACGGGGAGTGAGTCCCCGTGACAAACAAAAACGCGGGTACTCCCCAGGGTTGGTCACCAAGAACCAGGGTGTACGAGTTACTTCAGGATACTTTGCGTTACTCAGGGTTACTTTGGGTTACGTTTGGTTACATTGGGTTAATTTGGGTTACATTGCATTGGGTTACATTGGGTTACTTTTGAGATACTTTTGGGTTACTTTCCAGGGTGTACGAAGCTACTTTTCGTGACCAACCCTGGGGTACTCTTCAAGTGGAGTCCTCGGGGAAAGGCGAGAATACGCCTAAAGTGAACGATAAGTTGATTACATTTGAACTGGACACAGGTTCGGCAGTGTCAGTAATCGGTGAGACGTCATATAGGAAATTTTGGAGCAATTCAGTGCTGGAACCCTGCCGTGAATGTACTCAAGGCTTACGGTGGAGATCCAATTCCAGTGATGGGGCAAATGAACGAGAACGTAGAATGTAACGGACAGTCCGAGATTCTACCATTAATCGTAGTCAAAGGAGAAAACCCGCCATTGCTGGGAAGGGACCGGCTGGAAAAGCTGAAGATGGATTGGAAAGCAGTGTGCAAAGTGGAAATGGCAAAAGGAGGCGAGTGCTGTGATACCGAAAACCAAATATTCGGAAAATATGAGTCGTTGTTCCTAGAAGAATAGGGTCATGTAAAAAATGTGAAAGCGCGAATCAACGTGAAGGCTAATGCGAGACAATTTTCTTCAAGCCCGGTGTAGTGTCGTTAGCTCTCTAGGAGGGAGTAGGAAAAGAGTCAGACCGTCTCGAGTCTATCGGGGTGCTGGAAAAAGTGAAATTTTCCGACTGGGTAGTCCCAATTGTGCCAATTGTGTAGCCAAACGGAGAGGTCAGAATATGTGGTGACTTCAAGGTCACGGCGAACAGGTATATCGAAGAGGACCAATACCGAATGCCGACCCCAGAGGACGGTGTTCACCAAATTCTTGAATCCGGAAGAAAGTAAGGATAAGGACGACAAAGGTATGCGACACCAAAAACGTAAGTTTTCAAAGTTAGATGTGACAGGGGCATATTTGCAGATCGATTTAGAAGAAAGTTCTAGAAAGTATGTGACCACAAACACTCATCGTGCACTGTATCGTTTTAGACGTTTACCGTTTGGTATTTCGACTGCAGGCTCAATTTTCCAAGAGACTATGGAAAAAGTGTTCAATGGTTTACCAGAGGCGGCAAATATTCTGGATGACATTATCATTACAGATAAAGGTGATAAAGGACACGACCAGAATTTGAATAAGGTTTAAAAGAGGTTGCAAGCTCATAACGTTCGGCTCCGGAAAGAAAAGTGTCGGTTCATGCAGCCGAGTATCGAATATTTTGGTTTCGTAGTAGATCATGATGGTATTAGGCCTAATCCGCAAAAGGTTCGCGCTATCCAGGATATGCCGGAACCCAAAAGCAGAGATGAAGTGTCGTCGTTTTTAGGCCCAGCAAACTACTATCGCAAATTTGTGCTGAATATGTCTCAGTTATGTGAACCGATGAATCGCTTATTACGTTGATTGGTCCGCGTCCGCGAGTTGTTCAGATACATTTCGCGAGTTAAAAAGGGTTTTGTCAAGTGAAACGGTACTAGTTCACTTCAACGCTCAGTATCCTCTAGTGTTGTCGATAGATGGTTCCCCGTACGGTGTTGGAGCCGTCATATCGCACATTTTTCCGGACGGCACAGAAAGACCGATTGCATTCGCGTCGCGAAGCTGGACGACTGCTGAAAGAAACCATTCCCAAATCGAACGCGAGGGAGTAGCCGTGATTTACGGCCTAAAAAGTATCACTTGTATTTGTTCGGGAGAAAGTTTCTGTTGGAGACGACAAAAAAAAACCTGTCGCTTATATTAGGTCCCAAAACTGGGATCCCAGTTTTGTCAACCAGCAGATTGCAAAGATGGGTTATTCAGTTAGCAGCCTATCAATATGACGTAAGGTTTAAGCCTAGCAAGTTGAATTGTAAAGCAGACGCGTTGTCGCGACTCCAGCAACCGAGTGTACTTAATAGGGTTGTGTCCGAATCTGAGTGCACGTTAATGCATGTGTCCAAATTGAATGCGTTGACGGTGTCAGAAAATGTGGCGGCAGAAACGGCGAAATGTCCGGTATTATCTAAGGTATTCGAATTCACGGTGAATCGCACTTGGGATTAATGAGCATCAGAATGATCCGATTTTTCGCACGTATCACAGGTTGCGAAATAAGATTACGACCAAGAAAGGTTTTCTGTTTAGAGGACTGAGAGTGATTTTCCCGGAATGTTTTCGTGAGTATATTTTGAATGCATTGCACGATGGGCAACCGGGTATAGTTAAAAATGAAGTCACTTGCTCGTTGCTTGGTGTGGTGGCCGATTGTAGATTGTGACATTGAAAGTTTTGTTTCGAGTTGTTTTCCGTGTCAGTCAACTCCCCCTAAACCCCATGCCTGCGTGGTTTCGTGGCCGGAAACAGAGTACCCATGGCAACGTGTGCATGTTGATTTTATGGGTCCATTCCATGACCGTATGTTTTTGGTGATGGTAGATGCGTATTCGAAGTGGGTGGAAGCGTTTGCGATGTCGAGTACGACCAGCGGAAGAACAATCGACTGTTTCAGAAGCGTATTCGCCCGGTATGGTTTGCCGGTTGAAATTGTGGCTGATAAAGGACCGCAGTTCACTAGCGCAGAAATGTCGGATTTCCTGCGCCAGAATGGTATTAGGCTGACTCACCCCGCACCTTATCACCCAAATTCGAATGGGCGGGCGGAGAAGTTTGTGGTCATTTTAAAAAAAGAAATTGAACGCCTGGCCCTGGCCCTCCTGAGTACAGCCTCAGGAATTTAGCCTCCCCCTAGGCACCAGGCGCGTCCCCAGGTGGCGGATAGGGGAAAGTCCTTTAGATATAAAGGACACCTCCGAATATACAATAAGGAGGCGCGGACCAGGGGGGACCCAGTTCTCGGGGGTCCATAAATTGAAACCGAGGCACCCATGCACGGGGGACATAAATTTGTGCACAGGAGGAAGGAGGCCCCTGAGATGGTGATGCGCAGGGCCCACCGGCGTGTGGACACGTCCCGGCAGATGCCAAACCTCCTCTCATCAATGAGAAAATTGTATTGGCTATGCAGGATGCCAAATGGGAGGATTCTCTATAGGAGAACAACTGTAAAGGGCGGACGAACTCATATACGAGTCAACGGCCCCTGCTAGAGACAGAGAGGAGTAGCTTGCCGCTGTCTCGAAGTCTAGCTGAGCATCCTTTCTTCTCAGATACTGCTCTCAAATTTTATGATGATGAAGACAAGAAAACTTATGAAAACCAGTGCTACCGCGTCCGGGGTTTTATCCGACGACCATGCGATACCGTCTACCGCGTCCGGGGCAGCCGACGAACTAGATACCGCGTCCGGGGAAGCCGACGATGTGACAACCGGCTCCGCTGGAAAGATTACTGATGACCTGACGACCGGCTACGCCGCAACCGCAAGCCCCAACGTGACAAATCCTGCATCGGACGCTCCGCCCTTTTTTACCCCTAAAACAACATTGGCAATAGGAACTTTAAATGTAAGGACCCTGGCCAAGGAAGGAAAGAAATTTTCGGCCACGTCCAGCGCATGGCCAACGACCAACTGCCGAAGATTGCTTTCGAAGGTCACATCCACGGTTCTCGCCCTCGAGGTCGCCCTCCGAAGCGCTGGAAGGAAAATTTCTCCGAGTACAACCTCCCTAGTCTTCTCAGATTGTCACACAGCAGAGAGCAGTATAGGCGGCGTATACATTCGCTCGCGAGGAGAGAGGCCCCGAGACGGCCACCAAGGCCGGATGGGACTTAAGTCAAGTAAGTCAGTCAAATTGAACGCTAAACACGCTGAAGGGCGAAACACGCTAGGCGTACCGTTCAAACACCTAATTGGCTAGGCTACAAAAAGCTTGGTGGTTGACTTTGTAGGAGGGGGAGAGTTGATATGTATTTGTACTAAGTAATCGTTAGCCCAGTATTATTGCGCCGCAAGGCAAACCGGTTCTCCCCCAGGTAGTTTGTATGAAGTTAATTCATTTCAGTTGCATACCAGTCTCTGTATAGTATAGGTGATCGGAATAAACTAGTTTTAGTTAAGAAACGTATCAGTGTTGTCGTGCAAGCAGCGCATACTCTGAATGTTATTACTAGATCCCCGGGTGAAAAATACAAAATCCCTTTGAAGAGTCAAAATACTCCAGTGCAGACAAATAATAGATGTAAGAATAATTTGCCTTTTCACTTGAACTTTAAATGAACCTGATCTGTCCCGGTTTTGCTAGTTTGGGCACTTCCACATACGCTAGGACGATGAAACTTGGCAGGCATATAAGGGACCCAACCAGATTAACTTGGAATCACTCACTTCCCCGATCCGGCCATCGTGGGGGGAGTGGAGGAATGGGAAATCCGGAAACTAGTAACATCCATAACTTTAGAACGGGTAATCGGACATGCATGAAACTTGACATGTGTCAAGAACAAGTGCTTCAGATGCTCAGTTTCAAATCCGGACCAGATCCAATAACTTGGGGTGGTGGTGGAGGGGGCACTCGAAATCTCGTGAAACGCTTCCGCATAAGCTAGTACAATGAAATTTGGCAGGCATATCAGGAAACCGACCAGAACAACTTGGAAATAATCACTTCCACGGTCCGGCCATCGTGGGGGGAGTGGAGGTATGGGAAATCCGGAAACTAGTAACATGCATAACTCTGGAACGGGTAATCGGATATGCATGAAAACTTGACATATGTCAAGAACAAGTGTTAGTATGTTGAATTTCGAATCCGAGCCAGATCCGATAACTGTTCTTGTGTCAAGAACAAGTGCTTCAGATGCTGAGTTTCAAATCCGGGTCAGATCCATTAACTTGGGGGGGGGGCTGGAGCGGGGCACCGGAAATCTCGTGAAACGCTTCCACATAAGCTAGCACAATAAAACTTGGCAGGCATATGAGAGAACCAAGCAGATTAACTTGGAAATAATCGCTTCCGCGATCCAGCCATCGCGGGGAGAGTGGAGGGATGGAGAATCCGGAAACTAGAAACATGCATAGCTCTGGAACGGATAATTGGACATGCATGAAACTTGACAATTGTGAAGAACAAGTGTCTCAGATTTTCAATTTCAAATCTGGACCGAATCCGAAAACTGGGGGAGGGGGTAGAGGGGGGGGGGGACCGCGAATCTCGTGAAATGCTTAGGGTCGAGGGATCGGGATGGAACTTGAAGGGAAGAACAAGCATTAACCCTAGATAGTTTGTTAACAAAACAAGACCGGATCGTGTCACAGTAGAGGGGGTTGGAGGGCGTGTTCCCGGATTTCCGGTGATCACGAGTTAGGGTACTTCCACATGTGCTAGGACCATGACACTTGGCAGACATTAGGTCTCCCAGGTCGACTTGAAAATAGTTCCTTCCCGATCCGATGATCATGGGGTAATGGAAGGATGAGGAATCCGGAATCTAGTGACATGCATAACTCTGGAACGGGTGATGAGACGTGCATGAAACTTGTCAAGTGTCAAGAACAAGTGTCTCAGATGATCAATTTCAATTCTGGAACGTATCCGATAATTGCAGGGGGAGGGGGGCTGGATGGGGGGGGGGGGGTTAGGGCGGGGTTCTGCGAGTTAGAGGGAAGAACAAGCATAAGCCATAGATACATTATTGACAAAACATAACCGGATCGTCTCACAGTGGGGGGAGTTGGAGGGGGTCTTCCACAGTTCCGATGGTCACGAGTTAGGGTACTTCCAGATGTGATATGACCGTGAAACTTTGCAGGCATGTTAGGGACTTAAAAATAGTCCCTCCCCCGATCCGGCCATCGTTGGAGGAAGAAACAGTTGTCAATGAGTGGTATAACCATTTCCGATTTACTAGATCAAGCCGATTTTCTGATGATATCGGGAGACAGATCCAGCCTTGAAAACTACAAACCGTATCTGACAAACATACTAACTGTTCTTACAAGTACCATATGAGCTTTCAGCTCTTGTTTACTGAGGAAGGACTATAGAGAACGAGAAACGGAGAATTGAGAGGTGACCATCTAACCATCTTCTTGATTGTGCAGAATTGCGAAGCTTTCCCCGTTCTCGTATCTGACAAAAACGAAAGTAAAGGAGAAGGCTTCATTTCAATAGTAAGAAAACGCGAAATAGGAGAATTGTGAGCACAATCCCGAGGAGTATCTGAATCAAAAACGCAAATATCCCTTGCTACAGAGTTTTATTTCCTAATCTTACCTGTCTAAGCTTCACCATGGCGTCAGCGGCCACAAGCTCTGAAGGGTTTTCACTATCAACCTCATTCGATGCCTGAACAGGCATATAGCTCATAAAGCAGATGGAATGCACTCTAGTCGGGTCTTCTCCCAAGTCCGGATCGCCTAGCCTTTGCACCCTCATGACTTGGACTTCCTGAAACAAACAGAAAGTGTTCGCTCACATATGAAACTTTAAACAATCGAGAGAATTTGAAAATATAAGCACGACACGTTGCACGGGGTGGCAACAATGTCTCTCTCTTTCCAGCAGGACTGAAACCTAAAACTATACTGTGACTTTCCTTCTCAAGGACAAGCGGCATCACCAGTCCTTCTATTTTATTTTATTTTCATAGTTGTTTCCACAATTGTACTCTAGCCAAATCTGCTTTTCCACGGAGAACACTTTCCCAATTAAGCCCCGCCTCTCCCGTCATTTGTGATCGGTTCAGTCCGATGTAAGTACTGTACAAACCAATAAGAGACAACGTTTATTGGCCCGGCTGGTCAAGATTGCGTCTAATAGGTATGTGTCTGATGGTTTTTTCCATGAGGGGTATTTGAACTTAACCAAAGTCGTGCTGTGACATTGGGACGACAAGCTTTTTAGTAAACATTTAAAGACCAACAACAATGACGGTTTAAGGGAGATAATACGATTTGACAGAGCGAAACGCAGACAGTCTTCGAGGGAAAATAAATCCATTAACAGCACGGGGTGGTCGAGGCTTGCCTCAAGCTAGTATTTAGCTGACACCTCACACTATTTACTGTTGTTCCAACATTCTAAATAGTTGAATAGTTAAAATCAAGCTCTGCGTTTAACAAATTACCAATGGCTTTGGCTGTTTAAAGCTTTCTTCAGGACCACGACTTCTAGCCAAAACAGGGAAAACTTTCCTCAATAGTTTTGCCTGGCGATCAAAACTCCATAACTTTCCCCTGTCCCACCCATTTGCACATTTTTCTGTCCCGCTGCCGCTGTTGTCTCTGTGACATCCTTCCAGAATCTGGACTTGGCTCGAGTGTCCAAGGTCTCGGACTTCCAGAGGTTTTGGTTTTTGGTCTTTTACCTATGCTTCTGCATGTCAACATCTGCTTAATCATAACCAACTACTGAATAAATGTGCAGGTCAGTGTTCCCTTGTTAAGAACGCTTTCAGACCATGAAGCCTACTACCAACTTTACCGAGTGAGGAAGTTCTGTCATCTATCTCTGATGCCAATCTGAAGTCAGCTTACTACAGCGTTATTTTATTAGAGGTGCCTATGTACTTATATATTATTATGTCATGGGTCAGTTGTTGGTATTGACTCACGTGTGATTTTTCATGTGCGACAAGACAAGCCTATATGCAAGCCACATGTTGGTTTAGCAGATAAGCTAAATAACTGTAAGACCATTTGGGGTCTTCTTGGGACCTAATAAAATGATGGTTGGTTTCAGGGGGTTTGTGAGACCATTTGGGGTCTTCTTGGGACCTAATAAAATGATGGTTGGTTTCAGGGGGTTTGTTGAATAAGTGGATGTCTGGTGCTAATTTTTTTGCAATTCGTCCCGTATGGAAATAATGTCAAGTCATCAAGCCAAGTTCACATTTTTCCGATCATAAACAGTTGAAAACAATTGGAAACGATCGTAAACAATTGCTGTTTTTTTTACGATTGGAAACAGTTGTATCCATTTGTTTCCAATCGTTTGCGATTGTAAAAAGTTGTTAACGATTGTATTTTTAACGAATGAAACCGATTGTTTCCGATCGTAATTTTACGGTGGGAAACAATTGTTTACAATTGCAAACGATTGGAAACAATTGGAAACAACTGTTTAAAATCGTAAACAACTGTTTCCAATCGTAAAAATCAATTGTTTACGATCGTTTCCAATTGTTTTCAACTGTTTATGACTGGAAAAATGTCCCATAATACGGTGACTTGAATTATTTCCATACGGGATGCGGAATCTTCCCAGTGTATTTTGGGGCCCCAATAGCCTACTTATATTCAGATGCAGGACTATCATAACCAAACTGTTAGCGTGGGTATGGTAGACAAAAACTATAACAAGTAAGATGGAAACAAACGTGGGCAGTGGCGAAAGTTCAGGGGCAAACATCCTACTAAGTCGGAATCACTTTCCAATGGTTTTGCTTTAGAAAGTTGCCGTACTTTCCACCCGTTGTAGCACTTTGGAACCCGAAGCAGCATTCTCGGAGAGTGACTCCAAAAAGTTATTGAAAAGCTGCGCAGAAAGCTGAATGCTTTGGCGGGAATTTTGAATGTGTAGAAAAACACTAAATATGTCACTTAAACATGGTAATTATGCCTAAATATACGAGAATCGAAGGAATGTCCAGTGAACCATACTTATTACAAGAAATTCGGAATTCAACATCTCCTTCCGATTTTAGCTTTCCACGCATTTTCGCGAATCAGTCAAGCAGGAAAGTGGAAAGCACCTCCAGTAATCGCTTTACCACAGTTTTTGCCATGTGACTCATTCGCTGGAAAGTGATTCCAGAGTCTCGCATAAACCCATCTTAAATTGCAGTTGTCAGCTCTGGCACTGAAGATCAAGAGAGGAACGGTAAAACAAACCTGAAAAAGCTAGTAAACTTCCTTCAAGCAAAATAAACTCACATCAGTGAAACTCTGAAGAACTGTGATCAGGGTTCCATCCAATTTTGCTAGTTCCAACACCACTGTGTTTTCTTTGATGTTGGATGTAAACTTCTCTCTGACGATATCGTTTTCCTGGAAAGACAGTACTCAGAAAGCTGTCACCTAGAAGAGTAGAAGTATGCTACTTGGTAGTTATTTAACTCTGCAGAGTTCAGTTTTGACTTCATGGTAAACGAGAAACCTAAAACACCATTGTCTCCCTGATGCTCTTTGGTAAGAACACATGAGAACATTACCAGGATTTTATCTTTCACATACAACAAGAGCTACGAGCTCATATGGCACTTGTTACGAGTAGGTGGTACACGAAAGTAGATGAGAACGTCTCGAAGTACACCCGCCATCCAAAAATGCGGTTCGGAAAGAGAAATAGGATATTTAGTTTCACTCACTTCTGAGCAGTTCCGGCATAATCTCGTATTATCTGCAGCATATGCGCACGACTGTTCAAACTTCCAAGTTTCAGCCCAATAAATCCACTCGTTCGACCCCTAGACGTGTTACACCATTTCCGGTACTCCCTCCGTCTGCCCCTACCGTGGTCGAATCTGGTTCGGACTAAAAAATGGATCATCTAAAAAGCATCTGCTTTTATACCATCTATCAAGTTTCACTCAAATCTGATCATTTTTGGAAAATTCCGGTACCCCCCCCCACGCCGTTGGACCTCTGAATCCCCTCTTCCCCACGTTTTATTGAAATCGGAGCAGTACCCCCCCCCCCCCCCAGGGTTCCCGGGTGGCAAAAATACCAGCCGGTTAATACCGGCTAATAGGTGATTTCTGCCGATACGGTTAAAATCCGATAAAATCAAGTAACTGGCTAAATCAAAACTGCTACTATGTGATTTTAATAGCACTCCGCTATTCTAAGACTGTCATACTTCTTTCATGTATTAAAGATTGTAGTTCATGTTAGCCTAGAGAGGACGGAAGGATGCAGAATAATGTTAACACTGAATAGGTGTAGGCTAAGTCATATTTGCCATTATAAATGGCCCTGAAGCTAGGTTCCTTCATTTATATGCACAAGTTTCTGCTGAGAATCCCTACATAGCTACCGTGTAACATACTGTCAACAAAACAAGAAGAGACAAGCCATAAAATTACAAGCTCAATTCTTGAAGTAGCCTATTTACTATCCGCGTATCGTATGAACATGTACAACAAATCGCCTCCGCAGTTTCTAATAGCCTACTCGCTTTAATATAATACACTACGAACAAATCGCCTCCGCAGTTTCTAATAGCCTCCTCGCTTTAATATAATACGCTACGAATTCCCGGTATAAATAAATCGCAGGAAGCAACGTGACCCGATGACTCACTCTCACTCGTGTCAACCCCAAACCGGTTTTCTGGATTGGAGTAGGCGAGCTAATTAGTCCGGGAATCAACCCTGGTTGAAAAATAGTCGGAAAACAATGAACAAACAACAGTAAAGATTGAGACGTAGAAAAGATCAGTGCGGTTTGATTTTAGCCAGTTTTAGCCGACAAAAATCGGTTTTTATTAATAAAAGCCGATTAAAACCGCAGGTATGGTAAAAATCAATTTTAGCCGGCAAAAACGGAACCCTGCCCCCCCCCCCCCTCCCTACCTTGACTGAATCCGTTCCTAACACCAAATAACAAATCTAGGCCGCACAAGCTTGGCACTGTCGAACTTGCATCTCATTCGGTCCAACCTTTTGGTTTTTGTGCATGTCAAAATTTTCCGACCCCAACTCCCCCAACCATGGTCGCATACAGTTCGAACGCATGTCTTACATGTCGAGTTCATAGATTCTTATCACCCATTAAGTTTCTCTCGAATCAGACCACTCGTTCGCAATTTGCAGCAGTTTCCATATTTCCCTTCCCTCGCTCCGCCCAAGATGCTGCCTGCAAAGTTTCGTTCTCTTAGTACATCTGGAACTATTCTAACTCGCGACTACCGGAATTCTAGGACCCCCCCCCCCCCGAGCCCCGAAACCATCTGGCTCCGTCAGTTTCGTATAATAGGCCTAATGCATGTTCTCCCAATTAAGTTCCGTCCCAATCTTTTTGCTTTAAGCGTTTTTTAGTTTTCCGCCCCCCCCCCCCATCCCCCGCAGGTATTGGACCCGATCCAGACTTGACACCGAACATCTGAGGCGATAGCTCTTTCGAACTGACAAGTTTCATTTAAATCCGATCACCCGTTCAAAAGTTATGCATGCCACTAGATTCCGGACTCCCCATCCATCCACGATGGTCGGATCGGAGAAACGACTATTCTCAAGTCAATCTGATCGGATCCCTTACATACCTGCAAAGTTCCATCGTCCTAGCACATCAAGAAGTACGCCGGACTCGCGGGATCAGTAGAAGTCCGACCCCCCTAACTCCCCCACAGTGCCCGGATCCGGTCCAGTTATGTCAATGACGTAACTAGGACTTGTGCTTTTTCTTCCCACCAAGTTTCATCCCGATCCCTCCACTCTAAGCGTTTGTCAAGATTTCCGGTTTCCTCCACTAGCTCCCCCCCCCCCCCAGTGTCATCGGATCCGGTCCGGATTTAAAGTGGGAAGTCTGAGACACGAGGTCATCCTAAATATCAACTTTCATCAAGATCCGACCAACCGTTCGCAAGTTAAAAATACCTCAATTTTGGCTTCCCCGTCCCTCCACCCCCCCACCCCCACAGATGGTCGGATCGGGGAAGTGACTATTTCCTATTTAATCTGGTCGGATCCTTGACATGCTTGCGCCAATTTTCATTGTCCTAGCACATCAGGAAGCATCGAACTCGCGGGATCACTAGAAATTAGGACTCCACCGCCCCCAACTCCCCCAAAGTTAGCGGATCCGTTCCGGTTATGTCAGTCAGGTATCTAGGACTTGTGCTTGTTCTTTCTACTAAGTTTCATCCGGATCTCTCCACTCTAAGCGTTTTTCAAGATTTCCGGTTTCCCCTTCCAACTCCCCCCAATGTCACCGGATCCGGTCTGGGTTTAAAATGGAACGTCTGAGACATGAGGTCCTTCCATATATCAAGTTTCGTTAAGATCCGAAGACCCGTTCGTAAGCTAAAAATATATAATTTTTCCTAATATTTCCGGATTCCCCGTCCCTCCACTCCCCTCAAGACCCACCCCCAAGATTCATTGGATCCGGTCCGGACTTGAAATGAGACATCTGAGACACGAGATCTTTCCAGATATCAAGTTTCATTAAGATCCGATCACCCGTTCGAAAGTTATGAATGTCCCTATTTTCCGGATTCCGCCCCCTCCCCCACGATGGTCGGATCGGGCAAGTGACTATTTCCAACTTAGTCTGCTCGGGTCCCTGATATGCCTGCGAAGTTTCATCGTCCTAGCTTGCGTGGAAGTGCCCGAACTATTATTTATGTCTCTTGACTATGTCCAGGTTAATCAGGTCGGGTCTATATACTCCCGCATTAGCTCCCTAATACATCCAATATTCCTGACAAGTTCCATTATCCTAACTTAATGTAATTTGTTTAGATTATCCACTTCCTGTGTCCCGCATTCGCTCTCTCAGACATGTAGTCTTGGCTCAGTTGGTAGAGTGGTCGCTTTACAACTCAGAGGTTCATGGTTCGCTCCTGCGTTCGGGCAGCTCTCTTTTTGCTACGTTTCGCTCCAATTTTGCTTTATAGTAATTGTAAGTTGATCTGGTCCGCTCCCTGATATGCCTGCCAAGTTTCATCGTCCTAGCTTATCTGGAAGTGCCCGAACTAGCAAAACCGGCCGGGACAGACAGACCGAGTGACGGACAGAAATTACAATCGCTATATGGCACTTGCCCTTAAAAAGTATTCAATCAAAGAGAGTTACACAAATATCTTCACCTTCCTACTTGATTGTTCACATCAATGCTTTGGATCAAGAAGAAATTTTTAAATTCAACAATTCAAGGATATTTTAGAAGCAGAATATGTTCAAATTACATTGGTGTCAAACAATAGCTAAAAAGTTTGCTCTTAAATGACATCAGTTGCATTTTAGCAGATACCATAGTATCTGATACTACGGTCTAAGGTCGTTTGTGCAGTTATAGTGATATCTGATACCATGGTCAAAAGGCGTTTTGGCAGTTACTGGGGTATCTGGGCAGTTACCGTGGTAACAGATTTTCAGATACCATAGTCCGACCGTGGTAACTGGTCTTGGTATCTGAAAAAGTCATCTCACTTTCATCAATTTTTGTCAAATTGGTGGGGAAGAAGTTCTGCACTTAGTGATGTGACCAGGATGTGACTGAATATCATGGTATCTGCAAAAATGGAACTGTTGTTTTTTCTTTTATCTGACTGTTTAAGAACAAAGCCAATTTAAGGTCAAAATTCAGAGGTAGGTATTCTACCAGACCCACCAGACCTCCACTACTTAGGCTAAGCCAAGTTACCAACCAGCCAGTCTCAATAGTCACTGCTAACTTTTGACCATACCTTTAGCCTGATATTCACACCCAGCTCTCCCAATTGACTTGAGGCCGAACTATCACCGAGAAACACAAAAAACAAGAATAACCACATTATCCGGTCCCACGACGTAAAAGGATTTTAAAAGCTCCGCCAACATTATGGTCAAACTTAAAGCACCATGGGCACTAACTATGCTCTAATACTCTTGATCACTATAGAGAGATTGCACCCTACCCGATGAAAACGGAGATTGCTACATCATCATCACGGGATCGTTACAACAAAATTTAACATTGGAAGGTATAGGACTTTCAACTTTGAAATTAAATTATCGGCGTTTTGTCATCATTCTAAGCCAGGGACTTGCTGGAATGGTGATTGGGCTATTCCTTAACCGTACAATTTTGTTTTTGCAAAAGAGTTTTCATGCACTGTCAGAAGTTTCATAACAGATTGCGCATAACACTTTCAAGAATAACACCTTTTCACTTTGAAATAAAGTGTTATGACCAATTAAGCTTACACTACTTCGTGCCTAGATCTCCAACAACACCTTCAATTGGTAAAAATACTAACGGGAGCGAAAGAAACATAACAGATAACATCCCAAAGTGTTATCTGTTGAAACCGCGCATCCTTCTCTTGTCGTTATGTAACTTCTGACAGTGTACTATTTTTACCTATTGAACGTGTTGTTGGAGACCTAGGCGCGAAATAGTATAAACTTAATTGGTCATAACACTTTATTTCTAAGTGAAAATGTGTTATTTTTGAAAGCATTATGCACGATCTGTTATGAAACTTCTGACAGTGTGGAAGTAAGAGCTTGAAGGCTTCAAAATTTGAATACAAAAACAGGATCTCTCATCCTATTGGTCAGCGATGACGCGGATTTAAAAAATATGTCATAATCGACCAATAGAACGAGACTCCGTCTTTGCTTATAAACTGTGACTCCTTCAAACTCTTACTTCCATGGAAACTCTTTTGCAAAAATAGAACTACACGGTTAAGGTGTAGCCCAATTAACATTCCAGAAAGTCTCTGACTCAGATTGATGATAAAACGCCGGTAATTTAATTTCAAAGTTTAAAGTCCTATACTTCCTAATATTAAATTTGTTCGTTACGATCCCGTCCGTTTTCTTCTGGTATGGTGCAATCTCTCTCCTTGCCGATGAAAAATCTCCGGCCTCTCCGGGTAGCTAGCGGAAGAAAGGCAGAAGTCATGTCACAGCTGCATCCAAAGATCGCGGTGATTGATTGACACAGGATTTGAGTTGTCGCGTTTGAGTCGTAAGGACACACTTACACTGGCGTGTTTTTGACTTAGTCATATAGAGTATTCTTATAAAATGCTTCATACATACAAATTTCTGACTTCCATTAGAGAGGGCTTCAAAAATAAGCCGTTTTTTGTCATTACCTCTTCGGCGTCTCGGCGGAGATGATTTCAGAGCATGGTACTGCAAGGCGCGGGAATTCAACAACTGCCGGCCATCCACGAAAATCAACAATTTTGATGAGCTCAGTGATGAGAGTCACAAGTGGAGCGATTTTAGTGAAACTCAGAATGTAGAGCTCACATGCCCTAGATGACATATTTTAGGGTCCGAAGTGGATCCACCACGCTGGGGGAGGGGGGTGGGAAAATTCCCAAGAAACGCTCAGATTTTAGTCAAACTTGATAGGTGGTAAGAGAGAATGCTTCAGATGACCATTTAGTAGTCCGAAGTCCGAACCAGTCCGAACCATTTAGTAGTCCGAAGTCCGAACCAGATTCCCTGCTCGTATCAAGTGCCATATGAGCTCGTAGCTCTTGTCCTATTTTCCAGCAGATTATCATGCCACGGGCGAATCCGACCGATCATTGCTTCTCCGGTATATAATTACGAACATATAAAGAATGGTAGTATGGGCTTGTAGCAGTGTTCAGCAAACCAAGTATACTTTGACTAAAGATCAAATACCACTATAGAGGGACACTGCAGGCCAAGAACCTTCTTTGGGCCATTCTGTCCGCGGGAAGACTGTAGCCTGAAATGGTTCACTATTTTTTGTTACACTTCACTCTATTTTATACATTTCTTCCATTCACGCAATTATACACATTCACTTATTTTTGTTCCGTGAGTGGAGGATTCGAGTCTGTGTCACTCTGTTTTACTGTAATTATTACTTATGAAACAGATTTGAGGCATCTTTCGTATATTATGCTCGGCAGTAGAACCGGTTGTTCCACCATTAGCACTAGATGGCTTCGAGCCATGGCTAAAGAGCCAGAGTGTGTGTATTCTTTCGTTTTGTTAGTCCCAGGTGTAAAGGACCCAAAATCTTAAAGTATTTCAGTTCTCTAAGCGGATTAGTCTCTGAAAAAAATCACGGAAAATCTGGGAACCCAGATTCCGGAAGGTGAAGACTCACTTTAATCGATTTTCATATAGTGAATTTTCCTTATCGGATCTGCGGTACCTCTATGCGATTGTACCTGTGTTAAATGCCTGACGAAAAGGATTTACGAAAAATAATAGTGCGGACACACGATCAGGATAGGAAGCTCCCGGACTGGAATTCCTGCCCGGATTTTTGGCACCATTATCACTTGTAATGTAAAAGCTGAAATTTTTTCAACTTGATGATGACTGTGCAGGAAATCCGGATCGTGTGTTCGCACTTTAAGTGTTGAGGCACTGCAGGGCCGTATCCAGGAGGGAGGGTTAGGGGGTTCACCCCCCCCCGGAAACATACACAAATAATCAATTTGTATGGGCTTTTCCTTCTGATCTATGACTTTTTTGTCTGACCGACAGGCAACCCCCCCCCCCCCCCCCCCCCCCGAAATAAATTCCTTGATACGGGCACTGGGCAGAGCTACCTTCTGCGAGCTGATCACTGGCCACTGAAAAGCCGCGTTTTTGTTGAGATTCAAATTTTCCGCGTCATAGTCGAATTTTGCGTTGTGAGGACGGCCGTAGATAAGGCGTATTCTCGCCATTCCTCGAGGACTCCACTTGAGGAGTACCCGCGTTTTTGTTTGTCCCGGGAACTCACTCCCGTATTCTCGCGAGTCCCCACGGCCGCGGAATGCTCCAATTACCATCGCCATCATCTCCCTTTCAGATTCGGAGGAGAATCATTTTTTGCTAAAAACAATCAGAGTAAACAAAACCAAAGATAAAGTGGATCCAGACTAGTTTCGTCAACTGCATGTTTTTCTCTCTAACAAAATCCGTTTTCAAAGCATTCCCCGTGTTCTCGCTGTTTTCTGTACGCGGAGACCGCGTGGAAATGACTCCCTCTATTCTCGCCGTTCCTTTCCATTCCCCGAGGAGTCCTCGGAGAACTGCGAGAAATTGCACCTATAGTGTCTGAACGTCATACTAGAGACATATTCTCGCCGTTCCCCGAGGACTACTCGGTGAATCGCAGGGAACGGCGAGAATAGAGGAAGTCACTCCACGCGGACTCTGCGTACGGAAAAGAACAAGAACACGGGAATGCTTCCAAAACGGATTTTGTTCTAAAAATAAATATGCAGCTGACGGAATTAGTCTGGATCCCCTTTATGTCTGGTTTTGTTTATTCTGAATGTTTTATTCTGAATGTTTTTAATTAATTTGACATTGCACCAACACCAGCAAAAACTGATACCCCTCTGAATTTGATAGGAAATCCTGATGTTAATCAAAGCATTCCATTTCCGTAGGGACTCGCGAGAATACGGGGAGTGAGTCCCCGGGACAAACAAAAACGCGGGAACTCCTCAAGTCGAGTCCTCGGGGAACGGCGAGAATACGCCGTTCCCCATTTCGACATTTCGGAACCATTTTCCAGCGAGCGAAGCGCATCGCGAAAAGTGTACGAAAGCGATTCCTGAAATCACTTCCCGCTTTCACACTGGAGTGATCTCAAAAACGTATGGAAAACCGATACGAATTTTTGGCAAGAGGCGTATTCTCGCCGATCCCCGAGGACTCCTCGGGAAATCGAAGGGAACGACGAGAATAGAGGGAGTCACTCCACGAGGACTCCGCTTAGAAAAACAGCGAGAACACGGGGAATGCTTCGAAGATGGATTTTGTTTGAAACAAAAAATGTGCAGTTGACAAAATTAGTCCGCATCCACTTTACTTTTGGTTTTGTTTACACTGATTCTTTTTAATTAAATTTTAAATTGCACCAACACCAGCAAAAACTGATTCCCCTCCAAATATGAAAGGGAGTCCTTTTTGATTATGTGATGATAATCGGAGCATTCCCCGTCCGTGGGGACTCGCGAGGACACGTCCCCGTGACCAACTAAAACGCGGGGACTCCTCAAGTAGAGTCCTCGGGGAACAGCGAGAATATGCCTTAGGAGTCGAAGCCAGACAAAGCGTATTTTAAGCCTGCAAGTGTGAACTGAGCTTGGCAGATTGTTTTTGGGATCCCAAAACGTAAGTGGAGGGATACCTATCGCAAAAATGTCCGTCTGTCTGTGAGCACGATATCTCTCGAAGGGATGATATATTTTGATGAAACTTGTTGTGAGGGTTCATTGGGTCAATGGTAAGGTCAAGTTCGTAGACGGGCTATGTAGCTCTAGATTTAGGGGTGGGGGTTCAAATTAAAGGACAAACAAAATGTTTTTAACAGCTAATGGGATAGTCCATTATGGGGTAAGGAGGCATGCTGAGCACGATAGTGAAAACCATCGTCCGGAATTCGGCAAAAACTGGAAAGTTGGTTAAAAGTAAGAGTTTTATTTGGAGTTGACTAAATGCTCGATTTCGAGGTAAGAAGACATGCTAAACACGATGGTGAAAACCATTTTCTCGCCGAACAAGTAGTTCGTCCGGAATCCGGCGAAACCCGGAAAGTTGGTTAAAATTTAAAGTTTCATTTGAAGTTGATTAAATGTTGGATTTAGGGGTAAAAAGACATGCTGGAGACGATGGTGAAAACTATTTTCTCGTCGGACAACTAGTTAGCCCGGAATCCGGCCAAAGCTCGAAAATTTGTTAAAAGCGAAAGTTCGATTAGATGACAGATTAAAGGGTAAGAAGCGAGGTGAGTCATACAATCATTTCTTACTCGGACATATAATTAGTCCGGAATCCGGTTGTAACCGGAATTTTTTTAAAGTCAAACTTTTATTCAAAGTTGATTAGATGTTATTTATAGGGATAAGGAGATACGCTGGATTTGTTTCTGAATTTTCTTTTCTGCTGGACTAGTAGTTCGCTCGGAATTCGGGCGAAACCGGAAACTTTGAGGAAGTAAAGCAGGAAGTCTCGGTCAGTATCGTCAAAATAGATATGGCTTCTAAAGGTATATCTGAACTTGGTCTTGTCCGATGATTAGCCTGGCGGAGACCGGATCTGGCGAAGACCGGATCTGGCGAAGTGAAGACCCGATTGTCTGAACAAATATTAGATTTTTGTGATCCCATCGACACCTTTGGTCTTGTTACATCTGATATTTCGACTCATCCAAGAATTTTTTACTTAATATAGCAAATGCATATGTGAAATGCTATTTTCAAATGGCCATTTTGAACCTCCATACAAAACTTTTATTCTGAAACAATTGTCAATGAGTGGTTTAACCATTCAGATTTGCTAGATCAAGCCTATCTTCTGATGAAAGGAATATTGGGAGAGAGATCCAGCCTTGACAACTGCAAACCGTATTTGGGAAAATGCTAACTGTTCGTATGTGCCATATCAGCTTTCAGCTCCTGTTCTTGAAAATGATTTAGAAACTAACGACTGATAAGGGGAAGGGTCAGAAAAAAGGGTAAGGCCATGTAGCAAGACAAAATCGAACTTCTGAGGAACAGCAATAGAGCTCAATTCAATTCAACCCGCAACCGATAAGCCTTTACGATTTTTGTTATAGTGACATTGAATTGATGACTGTGATCAGTTCATTTAGGCATCGTTGTGTCTTATATATTGTATTTTGTAACCGATCAGTTTTGATGGAAATGAATGAATAGATAAATAATCCCTATGATTGTGAGTAGTATAGAAAGCTGGCCCAGGCGGCACTTACCACGAATTATGGAAAAATGGTTACAATTCTTCTCCCAGGATATTCTTGGTGACTAACTCTCCTTCCACGAGCAAAATCGCCGTGTACCT
This sequence comes from Branchinecta lynchi, assembly GCA_023053575.1. Lineage (NCBI taxonomy): Eukaryota > Metazoa > Arthropoda > Branchiopoda > Anostraca > Branchinectidae > Branchinecta > Branchinecta lynchi. Next base: position 16,256,759 of record JAKZAP010000003.1, read on the forward strand.
AGCGGAAGCTGCACCAGAGCTGTCTCCAACGGTCGCCGTGATTGGTTGACACAGGACATGAGTTTAAGTCGTTAGGGCGAAGTTTTCTCGCTCTTCCTGAGGATCACCGGCGTGTTTTAGACTTAGTCGATCATACATAGTACAGTGTAGTCAGATGCTCGACACAGGATCGCGCAGCAAGAGAAGCAAACAAGGGCGCAAACGCTCGGACGTGAGTGTGAAAGTAAAACGTTTATTACATTTTATATACCAACAGCTTTAGGACCAAGACATTTCACATACCCAATAACCAAACAAGTATTGAACTAACCTAATTTGTAATCCTCCCACTCTAAAAGCTTTAAATGTAAACAAACCGCAAGTATAAATCCAAAGAAATGCTGAAGATCTTGAACGAACAGCTTGAGCCAGTCCGATCCGTTAAACCTCTTTTCCATTAGCAAGGCAATAAGAAGTGCAATAAGCCAAATCGTAGCAGCCTAATACCCCCTTTGTCACAATTCATTAAGAACGGCATATCATCGATCACAGAACAAATCAGTCTAGTTTGTAACTGGTCATTAAACATTAAAGTAGGACGCGTCGTCTTATTTGTCGGGGTTGCACCAAAATCCTATCCATGGATTTATCTCCCCAAATAAACAAGAGTTGGACTTGAGACCTGTCATAGACGAACTTGACTCATAGGAAATCGGCGCCCAGCTGCACATGAACGGGAGGGGGGGGGGGGGGCGGGACGAGACCCATCAAAATGCGTATTTACACATCTTTTTCCTCAGGTATACCAGCTTAAGAGTTTGTTTCCAGTCACAAGTCGAACACTTTTTCCATTGGCAATTTGGGCCACTTGCCACGTACGCCGCATGGTCTTTTATTGGTTGCTATTACACCTCTGCATCTTTACATACATATCAACAAGTATACAAGACTTGAACTCGAGACATATGATAGACGAGCGTAACTCATGGGCAAATTGGACCCACTTGCCCATGAACCGGGAGGGTGGGGCGGTTCAACTCTAAATATAAATACCCAAACCTATGATCCAAAAGCACAAATGAATTTCATCGCCCTATCGCCAGTTATTGTCAAGTTTAAAACATTAAAAAATAGGAAATCTGGGCCCAATCGCCCATGAACCAAGTGGGTGGGGGGTTTGGGACCCGCAAAAAGGAGAAAGAGACCCCAATGCTGACAGACCAAGTTTGAACTTAATATATGTTGATTCCTGTCACGGGCAACAAACTTTACTCCTGTGCAACCTGGGCCCAGTTGCCCAGGAACAGTGACGGGTGGGGGAGATGCAACTTTAAAAGTACTTTCCCAGCCCTAGGATACAAAGAATTTCATCGTCTTATGTCGAAGTCTGGTCAAGTTATGAACATTATTTACTGGACAATTTGGGCCCATTTGCCCCTGAAGCGGGTGGGCGTGGGACCCCCAGAAAGCACAAAGAAACCGCAATACCCACAAGTGTATCAACTGTTGCAAGCAACAGTCGCAAAAGAACTTGCCCCCCTCCCATCCTACCCATTTTGGCTAGAAACGCCTTTTCTGTTACGAGCAAGAAAAAGGTTTATCAAGTCTTGTCTTTTGTGAGAAGAGAAATAGTAATGATAAGCTATCAATTTTTTTAAACCTATGTTTCTCAAGTGCACACTGCCCATCAGCAAATTATGCTCACGAAGCCAAAAGTTTAGCACTCAGCTTGCAGATTCGGAATCCCCGCAACCCGCAGCCCTCAAAAACTGCCCAAAATGCGCATCATCTTACAGCACCGATATTTCTCACACTAACATCATCTCTCGACGATTCTGTGGCTTAAACATTACCGCTAGATGACGTGCAACTCCAACGACCGCTTCAAGACTCGCACCCCTTTTTTGTGTTGGATGGAAACATGTAGAGCGTGTTCCATCCTACTTACCGTAGTTACTACGCATGACGTCGTCACGAATTCTGGCTTTTTGCCGTCAAGGCTGGAACGATTTTTCTATTTTCCAGCAGGATCTCACGCCAGGGGCGAATCCGACCAATCACGTTCCAGAGATGCGTAGTTACTACGCTTACCACGCTCCCGAGCATGGTAAGCAAATAGTAACTATTAGTTACTATTCCGACAAGGTTGGAACGGTCAGCGTAGTAACTTTTCGTGAGGATGGAACGGAAATAGTAACTAATAGTAACTATTGTTACAAGGGTGGAACACGCTCGTAGTCGAAAGAACGAAATCTACCTGTTCTCGATGCGAAAACACAAGGACTGATCATTCTCGTTTTTGACAACCACTTCCGAACCGCTTCCCAGCCGATTCCGCAAAAAGGCGTTTTTGCAACTGAATTGGTGTTGCTGCTTCCTCGGAATTTTGCTTCGAAGCGTTTTTGTGCAGAAGCACTTCACCTCAATTCGGAAGCACTTCACCTATTCCGAGGACTTGGTCAAGGATCAAGTCCTAGGTCACTTCTTTTCGTAAAAAAAAGTTTACTAGAATGGAAAATTGGTATTTTCTAACTATGACAAAAAGAAAAATTTGCTGGTTCTTCAGAAAGAAGGTAGGTAGCCCATGCTATCAGGAAACTGTCACTATGTTATGGGACTATACCAGACTGTGTTGTGGGCCCATGGTGTAAAGAAATTGATCTTCGTAACATTTTTTGGTTTGCCTGTCATCCAGCACGCATCATTTTATGAACTTCTCTTATTATAGGCTATACTGTACTTTTCATGAATTTATTTAGTGCAAGCACTCCCAACTATCACAGAGGGATTCTAATTTAAAATCCCCCATCTATAATATTGCACCCACCCACAATGGAGAGGGCTTTGATACACAGCACGGGTAATTATTCTGTCGCCCTCTCTCATGGGCTTATTCGTCTGTATGACTCCTAAGTCGATTTTGTTTGTATGCATTGTGTTTTCCCTAATTGTTTTCATATTTCTTTTGTACTCCACTGTTTTCGTCTTGTACGATTTGTGGGTTAAAAATAAATTATTATTATTAATTATTGCGCACACAAAAATAGAAACTGACCGAAAAAGCTTGACTTTATGGAAAGTCACCCAAAAGGTGCTTCATTTAACCAAGAGGCGTTTTTGCTATTAGTGAAGCAGACTACTTGAATTGGTGCGCAAAAACGTCTTTTCTATGGAAGTGACGAAGCAGGTCGGAAGCACTTTGGAATTACGGAAGGAACAAAAACGAGGCTCTTGTCTTTTGTGAGAAGAGAAATAGTAATGATAAGATATCAATTTTTGTAAATCTATGTTTCTCAAGTGTACACTGCCCATCAGCAAATTATGCTCACGAAGCCAAAAGTTCAACACTCAGCTTGCAGATACGGAATCCCCGGCTCAAAAACTGACCAAAATGCGCATCATCTTGCAACGCCGATATTTCTCACACTAGCATCATCTCTCGACGATTTTGTTGCTTAAAAATTACCGCTAGATGGCGTGCAACTACCGCTTCAACGCTCGCCACTCACTCTGTTGGATGGAAACATGTGGTCGAAAGAACGAAATCTACCTGTTCTTGACGCGAAAACACAAGGACTGATCATTTTCATTTTTTTTCTGGTGCGGACAGACGATCGGGATCCTCGGCGCATCATCAACTCTACGGCGATTACACAACTTCAATTCGATGTCAACTATATGATTAAAATGCAGTAATAAGCCCGGGAAAATATGATCATCTGTTCGCTGCCAGGCTACTACGTTCCCAATTTTTTTGCCGGACTCCAGACATCCGTTTTCGTTTTTATAATTAATTCCATGCCAGAGAGAAGGTTTAATTTTTCAACTCCTCGACGAAAGTGCAGATAACCACACCGGGCGAGTCTGATCGTCTAGTCGCAGCACTATCATCAATTCCATACGGAAAAGTTAATTTTTTGAACTTGATTATGAAAATGCAGAAAAACGGCCTGGAAAACCCGTTCATCGAACAACTCGCCACAGGGGGAAGACGGACTGGGACGGAAACCAATACACCAAGTAATGGACATCGTGTTCAAATACGCTTATTTCTTATCTGTCGGTCTAAGCAGCGACGCACGAAACTTACTTGGTTTCAATGGAAAACGGTTGCCCTCACGGTAGCACCAGGTTTGAAACTGAACTCGTTCGAGTCGGTTTTAATCCCAAAGAAAAATAGGCCAAAACATAAACTCGAACTAAGGCTGGACAGAAGTGCTTGTTGCGAACGTCTCCTGTGTTGGCCAAACGATCTAGAAGACATTTAATTCACCTGAATCGGATCCTATACAAACATTCTGCCCCGTTCACAAGCATGCTTGTGTAGAAGGCCTTACCCCATCTTTCCGAATGCTTAATCAAACACACTAGGTTTCACAAATTAGGATATCTGGCTGGGCACTATCAAAATAATTACTAGCCGGTAAATCAAACAGAAACAAAATACTTAATTAGTGTATGAATAAAAGCAGAAAAGCTAAATATTTGGCATGTCCCTTTTCTGTGAGGTTTCACTATTTTTGACTGACATACAACACATGACAAGTTCAGTCATGTGATTCCTCTAAGCTCACTGAATGTTTCTGGACAAAATGGAACAACCTAAACACCGGCTAATGGTCCATTTACACACTGCGTAAAATCCGAGGGTATTTTACGCACGTTTGGAGTTTGAAAACATTTCTAGCCATACGGAACATATTTGAGAAATCGGTCCGTTTTGTAGAAATTTTGCTAGAAATCTTTTCAAGCTCAAAACGTTCGTAAAATACGCTCGAATCTTACGCAGTGTGTAAACCCACCATAAGGGATATACCCCTTGATGCTTGTTAATTCGGATTGTTACTTGAAAATAAAGTTGGCTGGTCTTGAGTTCCGCAGATACGGTGCAGTTGTGCTCCCAAAACGTCCTCAGGACTGGTGATTGCTTCTCCCGTTTTTCGTTACGTCCCCTCCCCTTACGTTTTGGGATCCCAACAACAACAGCATATACTCTGCAGCAATCTAATTTTGTTGTGGTCGCGAGCCATCTGGCCGCTATGAGGGAAACTACATATCCGCCAGAAGGCGCGAACGATCGATTATGCAGCGTTTACAAGTACAGGAAAACTTGAACAGAATCCGATCTTGGTGACAAGATTATGTTTACACGCAGAGGGAAAAAAATTAAGTGTTCAAACCAGAAAATCTGACATAAATAAATTCCCTATCCAATAAAAAATTGTTTGAGAGCATTTATGACATCAGTACTGATGATTGCTGCTCTCAAAAGCTAGCTAGCCTTTTTTTGTACTGTTTACCAGCACCGCCGTCAAAATTCCTTTGAAGTGGACCGTAATTCCTTTCATCATGAAAGGATTCCCGTCCCGCTAGACTTTTTTTCTACTCGTCTTCACGAACGGAATCCTTTCGAGTCGACCAGAATTCCTTTCTACTCGACGGGATTTCTTGTCCGTGTAAACACTACATTAGTCCCGATTTACGACGTCGTAGTCGCGCTAGTTATTCACTTAAAGGCCTAAAAACCTAATAAAATGCGTTACATCTATTCTTGAAATATACCCTTGCCGAAAAGTTAACTAAAAATCGCAGATCCCTGCGGAATGCATCGAATTTCATGTTCTTACTATCCGTGATATTTCCGGGGGTGTCTTTAATCCTGGAAATACAGGGTTTTTTTTATTCATATTCTCCTAATTCGGGTTTTCGTGCAAGCAGCCTGATTCTGAACAGTGTTACTAGAGCCTCGGGTGAAAAATTGGATCGAAATAATTCAGTATATTAAATTCGGTTAAACTATAACGGTAACCGACTCCCCTAACGAATGAGTCAGATGAATTCTGTTCAAGCGACACCAGGCCCTTCTTCGCGGGGATCCTCTCGAGGCATAGAGCTAGAAAAACAAACGTATTTGAGCCTGGAAATGACTCTTGCCAAGAAAGGCCAAACCATCGCTAGAATGAAATTATACTGACCTTTTAGAGCTTTTTTGGAGGCGAAAGCCTTTTCTCTTGCTTTATATTATTATTGTTACGATTGTCAACTTGGACTGAAGGGCAGGGGCGTCGCTAGCCCAAAAAAATAAAGTATCAGTGAGTATCAGTAACAAAGTTGTCAATTCACACTTAATAATAATAACAGAAAGCAACAGAAAAGACTTTCGCCTCTAAATAATGCTGAGAAATTTTCGCAATAATCGTAAAAAAATCTCATCGATAATACTTGAAACTATTGACCGATTCAGCGTTAACCGCATCTTCGGTAAGGCTGTTCCAAGAATCAACAATTCTATTACCTAAGCCCCACTTATAAACGTCCTTGTTGATTCTGATTTTGCAAGCTTGTACGCGTGCTCCCGAAGATGAGGTTAATGCTAAATACTATTAAGGTAAGGTAAGGTACAATTTTAATGGCAAATATAAATAAACCTGGTGTTTCTCAAAAGCATCAGACATGCCAGTGGCATAAAAAACGACGCTTCACTAATTCTGACGGGTTTGTAAAAATTATTAATACAATTCTAGCCCCAAATTCAAATTCCCCCAATTCTAGCAGACTCGGGAAGCGGAAAGTGTGCCTCAGTTTAAAAATCTACCCTTGAGGGTAGTTGGTGAGTGGAGGGTTTGGAAGACGAGAGAGGACAAATCGACAAATTAATTAATATATTTTTAGTTTATTTTAGTGAAGGTTTGATTAGTATATGACAGTAAATGTGTACTGGTTGCGTTTTTCAAGCACGTATGTGCTTTGTGTGTAACCGGTCGTCAAGCCGGAATGATTTTTTTTAGTAAAGTTGTTGAATCCTGAATCCTGAAAGAAAAGACAAACGAACAACCATCGAATCGGTCACTTAAACAATTAAATCGGTCACTTCAAAGTCGTCATTATCTCCGTTGACTAACTCATATGTTGAATCAAGTCTCCTCTAAAAAATCTGTATGCGATGGAGGGAAGGCAAAACTTGGCACGGCGGATCGCGTAGATCTGAGCCTCGTTTTTGTTGCATGCTGCAGGTCCACTTTTCGGCCGATTCCGGACTGATTCTTTCTTCATCCGTTTTTGCGCTGCAGTAATTCCGAGGAAGACGGCAGCGCTTCTCGAGAATCACGGACTTGCTCACCGTGCTTCCCTGCAAGATGCTGCAGCGCTGCCGCTTCAACCAAGAAGAAAGTGAAACAAAAACGCATTTTGTGCAAAAGCGAAGAAGTGCTGCAGCAGCGATGTGGCAGCGCTATTGCAACAAAAACGAGGCTCTGGTATGAACTGGTAGCTAAAAGAATTCGCTTCAGATAGCTTAAAGTTTAACTGAAAAGCCAACTTATTTTTGTATCATGGATACATTGCACTATTTGGATTGTGTTAACGCATTTTTTTTTTTCACATTTGCTCTAGTATCACGTTCAGACAACATGTTATCGAAAAAAGAGAGTCACCCCCTTGACTATTTGAAGAACGTCACCCCGGTGACGATCGGCAAATCAATAAGGAAATCAGCGGGAGAGAACCCAAAGAAGAAAAAGCTGAACTCATGCTAAGGATTCCTGATTCTGGATAATCTGGATTCCTGATGATGAATTCTTGATTTGGTTGCTGCCAGACTTCTATAGCCTTGATTATAGTGGGCTGCTTCTACTATTGGGTATTCAAAAGATGGTGAGTCTTCGAGCAGCTTCACAGGAGTTGTAGTGCAACCCGAAGAGATCACCCCGGACTATCCTAGTCTAGTCTTCAGATTGTGCCTAACCATGCAGTAACCATGAGAGTGTTCCAACCTTTAAACAATAGTAACTGATAGTTACCATTTTTGTTCCTACGGCTACATCACAAAAAGTTACTAAGCTACACTCAGGCTACACTGGCCGTTCCAACCTTCTTGAAATAGTAACTAATAATAACTACTTGCTTACCACGGCTTACCATGCTCGGTAGCATAGTGAGCATGGTAACTATGAGTCTACCATGCATCTCTGCACATCTCTGTAACTTAATTGGTTGGATTCTCCTGGGGAATTAGATTTTGCTGCAAAATAGAACAATCATTCCAGCCCATGTTCTAGCCTTGACGCAAGAAGCCAAAATTGTGGCAGGTGAATGTGTATTCTTGCGAATTCGATTTTAGGTTGGAACATGATTGCAGTGCTTCCACTCCTCCCGATTTCTCAGGAGATCTCCCGGCTTTTTTGGAAATCTCCCGACCAAAATTTTCTCCCGATAATCTCCCAATTTTTGTAATTTTGCCAAAATTATAATAAGGTTATATTTCGGTCCGAAAATTTCGGTCCAGAGGCCCAAAGTTTTGCTAAAATGGTTCGGTATTTTTTCGATAGCACGACTATTCGATATATTTACGGGGATTCGGTAGTTGTACAGAATACTAAATAGGCCGTCGGTAAGAAAAAACTTCCGTAATCGGGATTCGGTATAGTTGCCAGTATTCTGTAGTTATCACAAATTTGGTGCGAGAATTTACTGAAACCATCTGGTAATTTTTCGATGCCAGAACTATTTGGTATACTTATGGAGATTTTGTTGTTACATGGAATCCCAAATAAGCTATCGGTTCAGAACTATTCGGAATAACAACTGGGATTCGGTAATTTGTTCATTATAATTGCCAGGATTCGGGAGTTACCACGAACCTCAAAACTTGTAAGAGGTCGAGTGAAGCACTGGTCGCGGACAAGAGGGATGATCTATGATTTCATCGATAGTCCTTACTTTTATTTGGATCCCCAAAATAAAGTCTAATCATAAATATTTCGAGAGTTCCGCCTGCATCGCTTTTCGTAATATTCTCTATTTTCTGGAAGGGCGCATCATTTGACTAGGGTTTTAAGCCGGTTTTAGGATTGAGATTCCGAAACATTAAAAGGTAGAATCCAGCAAAATAAAATCTCGCCTGCGCCGCTCACTTTATGTGATTATGGGTAGTATTGACTAGACTACCCTTGATGTTGCTGCCAGAAAGTCGCTTCATCCGGTTCTTGGAAATTCTTAGAGTCTCTGCATTTAATCCACAAAACAATGATAGAATGTGTAAAAGAAGCAGTTCAGTTTTAGCTTACAGGAAAAAAAAACTGGATTCCGAATAAATTTAGCCTGGGGCACTTGATTTAATTTTCTATTTTCTTTAATAGATAGAGTTGTTGCTGGAATCATGCTCTGCAATATATTCTTCCAGTGGGCTTCGTCAAAATGCCGCGTAATAGTTGGCTTATCGTCTTTTCATGCTGCCCATTAATGTTAAAAACAACCACCACCGATCAACCGAGAAGGCAGAAAGAGATCTACACGAAGTGGAACTCAACGCCATTCAACCTTATGATGATGATCTTCCTACGTAATCCTTTCTGTTCCATAATTTAACGAGGATTCTAGGATTCGGTAAAATTTTTGAGAGATTGGGTAAAACTTTTACTCTGCACCCCCCCCCCCCCCCAATGAAAATGCACTTGCGACGCCTCTGCTGACGCCTGATGGTTGCTTTGACAACTAGGGCTAAATTGTTGGAAAAATGGTAAAGTGACGATTTAAATCCTCTACTTTCGATCTTCCTACTGTCCCCAAGGTGATAAAAGGTCAGGTTTCCAATGGATTTTCAGTTCTCACGGGATGCACCCATTTCGTAAAACTGCACAGAAAAATCGAGTAATTTTCAATCCAGAAATCTGCGTTGTTTCTGAAATTTGCAAAATATGGGGAAGCCGTAGAAGCCAAGGCGGCCTCTAAGGAAACGGAAAGAGAAATTTTCAGTAGACCTCAAGTGTCCTTTAAATTTTAGAGGTGTAAATCCGAAGTTTTCTGTCAGCATGGCTATGAAACTAATCATATACTAAAATGTGTCATTTACGCATCGAAACTAGAAGTACGAGGAATTATATGAGTATTTTCACATGCTAACAAGTTGAATGCAGTTACTCAATGCCTTTTTTGTAAAAAAGCTAACTCTAAAATTGCTTTGTCAGACATAATCACTGTTTTAAAACTCCCGATTTTCCCCCTGATTTCTTATGATTATCTCCCGAAAATCTCCTGGTTTTTTCGAAGCAGTTCCTGATTTTCAAAAAAAGAAAGTGGAAGCACTGCATGATTGTTCGTTTCAGTACTTGTTTTGGTGGGTTTGTAAATTTTTTGTCAAATACAAACTGTCCTACCACGTATTTCTAAAGTTCCCTCAAGTGACCCATCATGCATACATAGAGCGCGTCCCACCCTATTTGCCGTAGTTTCTATTTGACGGTGCAAAACGGATATGTCAGCTATATTTTGTTCGAGCGTCAAATATGATTCGCAGTCAGCTTGGGCTGAAGGAACATCTTATCGTAGTTTCTATGTATGACCTCACGGGATCCTAGCTTCTTGGCATCGAGGTTGGAACACAGTTTGCATTTTTGGCAAAATATTGTGCAGCGGGCTGATTGGACTAATTACAATAACTAACATTAACCATGCTCCGGCAACATGGTATCGAAATGGAAGGTCACCCGTTTGACGATTTGAAAAATGGGTGATGACCTGAATCAAACGGAATGATTAATCAAACAGAAAATCAGCGGTAGACAACTCAAAGAAGAAGAAGCTAAACTCTTGATGTGGTTGCTGCCAGGTATTCCTGGATCTGAAGAGTTTCCTAACGAAAATTAATAGAATAACCTTGATTATAGTAGGCTGCTTCTACTATTCGGTATCATAAGATGGTGAGTCTTCCAACAGCTCCACAGGAGTTATAGTGCAACCTGAAGAGATCACCCTGAACTATCCTAGTCTAGCATAAAATCCGGTCAAAATCTAAACCAGTCTAACAATAACTTCTTTTGAAGAAAAGTTGTTACAAAATTTTCAGCATTCAATCAAAGTGAAACTCTTATGCTATCCGTGGTAAGCCTTGTAAAGTTATCTTTTTTACTCAGCCAGCTGGGGAGCCCAACCAAGCGATCTGATTGGCTCTGCATAAGACAAAGTAGAGCTAGGGTCTGGTCTCTTTAAGGGCAGTTCTGACGGTCTAGAAAGCTTTGCGAGCTTCTGCGCCGGCTGTTTTAGCGACTTTGGCTAAAACTCACTTCTCTTTCCAGAGCTCTTCTTACACTCCGCTAGTTTTCGCCAGCACTTGGAAAGTTAAGCCACTTCATGAGTGGAAAGTGATCTTGGCAAGTCAGTGAAAAGTTGTAAATGTTCAACTGAGGCGCACCGACTTCTCGTATTTTCTTGCACTCAGTGGATTCTCAGTTTGCTTTTCGGAAAGCGAATCCAAGATATCCACCAGTAATAAGAAAGCCAGAATCTGCCAAGCATAAAGGCACAAGAAAAAAATAGAAAGTTGTTGCACCTTTACAACTTCTCACTGGCCAAAATCATTTTCCACTTGTGAAGTGGATTAGTTACAAGGCTCTCTGGGATGAAAATAAAAACAACACAGACAGGTTATCAGTCTTACCAGAGTTCCTGCTGAACCAGTAATTAGTATCACTTATGATGCTTGGGACCAGCACAAGTAAATTGTAACAGTTATGGCACCAAAATAGCAGAATAATAAGGGGGAGGGGCTAATTACTTGTTACGGTGGCCTCTGGCATAAAATAATAACAAGAATTGTAGCCGAATAGTTCAGTAGTTCAATAGAATTCTCAGATCTCTGTTATAGCTTCTCAATTTTCAGTCCTTGTAGACAGCTCGTCTTGCTTCTTTGTTCTCGCTTTTTAGAAAACACTAATTTAACCACCCTTTAAAACCTGCTTAGAGGGGTTTACATCTGCCTTTTATTGACCAATCAGGAAGGAGGATTGAGAATTGACTAGCGAAGCAACTTCTTGATTCGGCAGAATCAAGAAGCTTCCCCTTCTCGATTCGGAGAAAACACTCGGCTCGGCTAGCCTAGGCATGCTTGTCAATGGTGCTTACTTGTGTAGTGCCCTGGCTTTGCTGATTTGATCAAGGGGGCTTGCTTTTGAGGCTTGCTAATTTGCAAGCCAAAAATATCCTTGGTCCTGGTGATGTGAGATCACCTGACAAGCATTCACATTCTTCAGTGGGGCTTACCTTTGTAACATCCTGTGTCCATCCTGGATCTGCTGATTTGATCACGGGGTTACTTGTGAAGCCTGGAGTCCCATACAGATTACCATTTTTGATTTTTCATGGTTCTCGCCTTTGATAAAAAAACAAATAAACATGTTTATACAGAACATCCACCCTTGTTGACCAGTCGGAACGGACAATAGAGAATGAGATTAGAGACTTGACCACCAAAGCAACTTCTCAGTTCTGCAGAATTGCAAAACCTTTCACATTCTTGATTCAGACGAATATGCAAGAAAAGGGAATTAGCGTCTTCTTGAATAGTAAATAAATACAAAAAAAGAGAATTGTGGGAAGAATCTGACTTGTTGCATGATGAGAGGACATAATCAAGGAGATTTGGTGAGCTATGTGATATTCATGTCTTGGAAGTTCTACATTTTTTAATGGTTTAGAGGATAGATTTAAAGTATTATCGATGCCAGGAGCATGCCAATGCACAGATTTGTTAACCCCAGTGTAGGTAATTGTAAGATAAATCTCAACGCTATAGCTACCAAAACGTAATTTGCAATCAACAGTGAAAAATTCTGATTGTGCTCTGTTGCAAACATTTTCTGTTATCTGGCAGCTCCACAAGGGAGTTTAACATTGCCAGACAGTAGGGCTTGTTTGTACTGCAATTGCACTTTACAGAGACAACTTAAGAGTTGTTTTTTCTTCTCTGATGTTTCGGGATAGGGTTGTGTTTGAGTGTTTCCAGTAATACAAATTCTGGTTGGATTGCTGATGGTTAAATCAGTATCCTGTTTTCACTTATAAAATCTGGTACATGGTTCAGTACGATACTGAACGCTGGGAAGAGATGCATTTGTTACGTCCACATGCCTTGCCTGAACTGACAGTGATGGCCAGACTTGTTTTCAGTTTATCTCAGCGATATTTTACTTATTGATTCTGGAGAGGTACCGGACTTTACTTAAATATTTAGCCATAATCTTTCTCATAAGGCTCAAGCATGCCATAAAACCAAATATCCATGCAATAATTCATCTTCCTCTTTTGTCATAACAAAAATTTTATTTTGTTTTTTTGTCTTCTTTTGAGATTGTGAGCCGGTAAGAAAAAAACAAAAACAAGTATGAGATATAGTGGAGCACAGATCTAATGACCAAACTAACTAGTAGCATGCAGTGATATTCAGGTCTTGTTCCAGATTGTTCTTCGGGAGCGAACGAGGAGTACTCCCGAACACCGAGTTTGTCTTCGAAGAGCTGTCCCCTTCGTTTACGCCGGATAACGCTGACAGAGAACTCGAGAACTTTGAACTTGTACCTGTTTTGGTGAGTCTCTGATATACCGTGGTTCCCCTTGTGGAAATTTGAATAGTGGTGTGAAAATGTGAACAGCGATGGGTAGAGACTCGGGTAGAGTAGTTACTCGAATCTCATCTTCATTAGCTTCTGAATGGTTACTTACTTGTTATCTCTACTGCCCTATCTAGCTCCTGCTAGATTTTCGAGTCTGATCATTTGTTTGGGTTCATCCCCTTACTTGTTCTTTTTAGCAGCTTACGGTTAGCATTCTGCACTTCTTTTCGGGTAAAGTGTTAAATTTGTTTTCGGTAGCATTGTTGTCTTCCCGTTATTTACTATGATTCCGGGTCTTGATATTACCCTCCCATCTGACCTGCGTAGGAAAATCTTTCTTTCGATGCTATGTCAGACGCTTGTTACCCAATGCCAAACACCAGTCATTGTAGGTACCGGAAATCTAACCTACTCCACTATAGATTGATACGAATTCTGACTAGGTGATTTCTAAACTTCACTGGACGATGAGTGTTTTGCTGAGTCAGGGTATCCAGCGATAGGCATATGGTATGCTAAATGCTGGATAGAACGAGCTTTTGGCATACGTTAACCCAAAATCAAGAGGTTGTGGTAGACTAGGCTATATTCTGAATGAATGGACCTATTTCCCTAGTTCAGTAAATAACTAATCATGTTCTCTCTTTACAGGAAGCAATCTCAGTCATTTTGTCTCCATAGTTCAAAACAACAAGCTGCACAATGACACTGGCATGGATGCATTACACCAGAAAATGGTAAGAACCCATACATCTTTACAGTAGCCTAGCTTGCATGCAACTAAAGTCCATGTCGATCGGATAAATCGCACTGCTATTGAACTTAAAAAGGCTTTCAATTTAGTCAAGCTTGCCGACCTTTTTTACAAGCCATTTACGAAATGTAATGTAGAATATTTTTAGTAAGAATCGTCGCTAGTGTTAGGCTATATCAGATAGGACGCAACTGCTAAATATAAATCAATCTATTCCGAATGTCTCCCGGTTTTTATGGCACTTGCCCTTCGGCCAAGTGCCATATAGCGATCGCAATTTCTGTCCGTCCGTCGGTCTGTCGGTCTGTCCAGGTTTTGCTAGTTCGGGCACTTCCAGATAAGCTAGGATGATAAAACTTGGCAAGCGTATCAGGGACCCCAAATGATTAAGTTCGAAATAGTCACTTCCCCGATCCGAGCACCGTGGAGGGAGGGGGAATCCGGAATCTTGAGGTATTTTTAACTTTTGAACGGGTGATCGGATCTCGATGAAACTTGATATTTGGCACGACCTCATGCCTCAGACGACCCACTTAAAATCCGGACCGGATCCGGTGACTTTTGGGGGGAGCTGGAGGGGGCAACCGGAAATCTTGGGAAACGCTATGAGTGGAGGGATCGAGATGAAACTTGGTGGGAAGACACCTAGCAGACACTAGATACATCATTGACATAACCGAGCCGATTCGGGCACTGTGGGGGGGAGTGGAGGGAGGGGGAATCCGGAACCTTGAGGTATTTATAACTTTTGAACGGGTGATCGGATCTCGGTGGAACTTGATATTTGGAAAAACCTCATGCCTCAGACGACGTACTTAAAATCCGGACCGGATCCGGTGACTTTTGGGGGGAGCTGGAGGGGGCAACCGGAAATCTTGGGAAACGCTATGAGTGGAGGAGATGAAACTTGGTGGGAAGACACCTAGCAAACACTAGATACATCATTGACATAACCGAGCCTATTCGGGTACTGTGGGGGGGGAGTGGAGGGAGGGGGAATCCGGAATCTTGAGGTATTTATAACTTTTGAACGGGTGATCGGATCTCGATGGAACTTGATATTGGGAAAGACCTCATGCCTCAGACGACCCACTTAAAATCCGGACCGGATCCGGTGACTTTTGGGGGGAGCTGGAGGAGGCAACCGGAAATCTTGGGAAACGCTATGAGTGGAGCGGTCGAGATGAAACTTGGTGGGAAGACGCCTAGTAAACACTAGATACATCATTGACATGACCGAGCCGATTCGGGCACTGTCGGGGGAGTGGAGGGAGGGGAATCCGGAATCTTGAGGTATTTATAACTTTTTAACGGGTGACCGGATCTCGATGAAACTTGATATTTGGAACGACCTCATGCCTCAGACGACCCACTTAAAATCCGGACCGGATCCGGTGACTTTTGGGGGGAGCTGGAGGGGGCAACCGGAAATCTTGGGAAACGCTGTGATTGGAGGGATCGAGATGAAACATGGTGTGAAGATACATCATTGACATAACCGAGCCAATTCGGGCACTGTGGGGGGAGTGGAGGGAGGGGGAATCCGGAATCTTGAGGTATTTATAACTTTTGAACGGGTGATCGGATCTCGATGGAACTTGATATTTGGAAAGGCCTCATGCCTCAGACGACCCACTTAAAATCCGGACCGGATCCGGTGACTTTTGGGGGAGCTGGAGGGGTTAACCGGAAATCTTGGGAAACGCTATGAGTGGAGGGATCGAGATGAAACTTGGTGCGAAGACGCCTAGCAAACAATAGATAAATCATTGACATGACCGAGCCGATTCGGGCACTGTTGGGGGAGTGGAGGGAGGGGGAATCCGGAATCTTGAGGTATTTATAACTTTTGAACGGGTGACCGGATCTCGATGAAACTTGATATTTGGAAAGACCTCATGCCTCAGACGACCCACTTAAAATCCGGACCGGATCCGGTGACTTTTGGGGAGAGCTGGAGGGGAGAACCGGAAATATTGGAAAACGCTATGAGTGGAGGGATCGAGATGAAACTTGGTGGGAAGACACCTAGCAAACACTAGATATATCATTGACATAACCGAGCCGTGCCTACTCGTAACAAGTGCCATATGAGCTCGTAGCTCTTGTTTTTACGGAGTACCGAAAGGTACAATTTTAGGTCCTTCACTGTATCAAACATAGCATTTAACACAAGGATGTGCATCCATGTGTTTAGTCGGCAGCTAGATATTTGTTTATCTATTGCGTGACTTTACAACCTTTACCTCGCGTGGAAGAGACAGTCGGCATATAAAGGCTGATCAGATCTACTGCATCTCGGGTAATTCATAACTGTATTTTCCGCGTTTTCTCACTGTATAGGCCTACACTATTTACGGTCTATTTCCTAACAGCCTCGCCGTCATTGTCAATAACTAAGACAGACTAAAACTACTTTATTTAACTCTTCGCCACACAGTTTTCTTGCTCTCGCTGGATTTTTTTTTTTGTTCAAGTATAGACGAATTTGTATTTTAGTAAGAATTGGACACTATCTCAACCTGAATCTTCCATTCCTTTTCACTGGCACTGGTCTATTGTGGCTCAAAAAGAGTGTTTCCGCAGTCTTTTGTGCGGCTCACAAGCGTGTTTCCGCGACCAAAAAGATTTGTGTGGCTGCCGTTGTGGCTCGAATTCGACAAACAACTGCCGAGGTGATTGTCGATTTTGTGTCTCGAATCTGTCGTGGAATTCAAGTTTAGCAGCAAAATAATGTCAAAACAAAAAAATTAACTACTTTCACTAGCTTTTAGAAATAAGGATCCTTTTTGTACAGGACGAAAGCCTGAAGATCTGTTTATTGAGATTTTACCTGAATTTTATTTTACTTTCCGACAATTGAAATTACCGCCCAAAATAGACGAAACGGCGTTTTCGCGAGTCTCAGCTTGTGGCTCGACTGTGTGGCCCACAATTGTGTCGCGGAAAAACGCCTTTAGTTTATTTGGAAATCTTACCGAAGGTTTTCTTCTTTGAAGTCTCTTGTGAGGCCGCAAGTCGCGGCTTGTTGTTACAAGCTTCTGTCCGAAGAAACGTTCATAGTTAAGGAGTGTAAGCGCTTCTTTCCTGAAGGAAATAGCTGGTGAATTCAGACAGAACTTTTATCCTGCGGGATGGTTTTAAATAAGGCAATAAAAACACAAATTACCAGATGGTCGTGCTTGTGAGGGATCTCAGTATAAAGTAAATGTTCACAGAAAGCGTTTAGTGATTATTTGTTGTCATTCAACCTCTGATAGTAGGGTTGAGTAGGCCGTATGTAACCAACAAGTAACTCTGGAAACTTCCTTGAGAAAAAGAAGTAGCTTCTACTGTCAGTTAGTGTCTTCCCAAGTAACAGTTTGTCTTTTTTAGCTGGTCAGCGACATTGATATCCACATCGTACATCAAACTGTGAATGGGAAGCTTGTGAGAAAGCTCCGAAACCTGTGAACTTCTTCTAACACAAAGACTGGACTTGTTAGTAAAAGTGTCAAGTGTCAAGCTGGAGAATTCAGTGTGTGAGCAGATGTTTATCAGAGCACAAAGGGCACGGAAGTTTGTTCTTATTTGCTTTACAGAGGCTTTGGAAATCTGAAAATTGTTTAAAGCCATCTATCGTGATAAGCGACGCCCGAATTTACCGGAACTGAGCTTTTATGTGAAGGAGGCTTCATTATCAGTGATTAGTGAATTAGAGAATTTTGATGAATCGGAAATGTTTTGACGAATAGGAAAGCGTTAAGGAGTTTCATTATTTGTTTCGCTGGTGCTTCCGTGTGGAAAGAGTTATAAAGAATAGAGAAGCCTTGAGGGAGCTAAGGTTACTTGTTTCATTAGTGCTTTTTGACTTGACTATTCTTGTTAGGGCACTTGCGGACTTCGACAAATGCTAAATAAATCGATGATGTCTGTCGGTCTGTCTCCATCCGTCATCCGATCCATATCCGATCATGTTTGGGGGGGGGGGGGGGGGGGTAAGGTCTGCCACATGGGTAAAAAACATACGGATAGAAGATAGGGATGAAACTTGTATGGCCTAGATGATCAATTTTTGGGTCACG